>JAYESA010000004.1:65485310-65617810 GCA_036927795.1 Iris macrosiphon | reverse complement strand
ACTGTACTACTTAGATCTACCTGGAAAGGCCTTCACTTCTGTTTCTACTTCTCCGTTGCAGTGGCATTATCGTTTGGGACATCCGTCTTTGGCTAAGTTGCGTCAAGTTGTTCCTAGTTTGAGTCATGTTTCTAGTCTTAAATGTGAGACTTGTCAGTTAGGCAAGCATCACCGTAGTTCCTTTCCTCGTCGTAGTGAGAGTCGTCAATTAGAGTCTTTTGATCTTGTTCATTCTGATATTTGGGGTCCGTCTAGAGTCAAAAGTCCGAAAGGATTTCAGTATTTTGTTATTTTTATTGATGATTATTCCAGAATGACTTGGTGTTATTTAATGAAAGAAAGATCTGAATTTCTAAATGTGTTATCTGCCTTTTATAATGAAATCTATATTCAGTTTGATAAACGTATCAAAATTTTGCGTTCTGATAATGCTTTGGAGTATACTCAATCTTCTGTGAACAGTTTCTGTGTTGATCGTGGTATGGTTCATCAAACCAGTTGTGTCCACACCTCTCAACAAAATGGTATAGCCGAACGCAAATATCGACACATTTTAGATGTGGCTCGAACTCTCATGTTCAATATGTATGTCCCTAAACAGTATTGGGCAGATGCCGTTCTTACTGCATGTTATCTTATTAATCGTATGCCATCATCTGTATTAAATAACAAAGTTCCATTTACCATATTACATACAGATGTCGCACCTTTTTCCTTATCTCCTCGAGTGTTTGGGTGTGTCGCTTTTATTCATAACTTGGAACCTAATCGAGATAAGTTGGCTCCTATATCTCTGAAGTGTGTCTTTCTTGGTTATCCCCGTACTCAAAAAAGTTATCGTTGTTACAGTCCACAGTCACGCAAATATTATGTCAGTGTGGATGTTACATTCTTTGAGTCTACCCCTTTCTTTCCTTCAGGAGACCGTTGTATTCCTTTTACAACAGATTTGATATCTTCTATACCACTTTCGGTCATTCTTGAATCAATTTCTGTCTCCATTCCCCATTTACAGGTTTATCAGAGATCCAAGGACAGACCAGTGGTTCTGCAAAATTCAGCCTTCAACCAATCATCTTCCGTGCCTGAGGTTTCTGCTCCCATCACCACAGATCCAGATGATCTTCCTATTGCTCTCAGAAAAAGCCAACGCCTTTGTACCACAAAGAATAAGCATCCCATTTCTAACTATGTTTCATTACACCGTGCTTCATCATCTTTTCATGCATTTGCTGTTTCATTGTCTTCTACTTTTATTCCCAAAACTTACAAGCAGACTATGTCATCTTCTGGTTGGAAAAGTGCAATGGATGAGGAGATGTATGCTTTACATCAAAATCAGACTTAGGAGCTTACATCACTTCCTGTTGGAAAACAAACAGTGGGTTGTAGATGGGTGTACACTGTTAAGTATCACCCTGATGGTTCTGTTGAGCGTCTCAAGGCACGGTTGGTTGCCAAAGGGTATACTCAGACATATGGCATGGATTATATGGAGACTTTCTCTCCAGTGGCTTGGCTGAATTCAGTTCGGATTCTTATTTCTGTGGCGGTTAATCACCAATGGCCTATATATCAGCTGGACATAAAGAATGCTTTCTTGCATGGTGACTTACAGGAGGAGGTTTATATGGATCAACCACCGGGATATGTTGTAGCAGGAAATAAAAGACTCGTATGTCGATTGAAGAAAGCATTATATGGACTAAAACAGTCACCTCGTGCTTGGTTTGACAAGTTCAGTTCAGTTCTCATTCAATATGGCTTTCGGCGTACCACATCAGATCATTCAGTATTTTGCCATTCTTCTTCAGCAGGTATTATCGTGTTAATTGTTTATGTTGATGATATCATTATATCTGGGAGTGATCATATTGGAATTGCGGACTTGAAGGCCTACCTTAGTCGTCAGTTTCATACTAAGGATTTGGGTCTTCTTCGATATTTTCTTGGAATCGAGGTTGCTCGATCTAAGAAGGGGGTGTATCTGTCACAACGCAAGTATGTTCTAGACTTGCTTTCCGAGACTGGTATGTTGGAGTGTCGGCCAGTTGAGACTCCTATGGATTATCATGACAAGCTTGATGCTGACAGGGGAGAGTTATTTGAGGATGTTGGATATTATAGACGTTTGGTTGGCAAACTTATATATCTTACTGTTACTCGACCAGACATCACATATGCAGTTGGAGTAGTTAGTCAGTTTATGCATGCCCCTCGGCAACCACATTGGGAGGCTATCTCTCGCATTCTTCGATACTTGAAGGGTGCACCTGGAAAGGGTTTATTGTATAAACCTTCCCAGTTGCTTACGGTGACTGCATTCAGTGATGCTGATTGGGCAGGCAGTCGCAGTGATAAGAGGTCTACTTCTGGCTATTGTACGTTTGTGGGTGGCAATCTTGTCACGTGGCATAGTAAGAAGCAGAATATTGTGGCTTGTTCTAGTGCAGAGGCCGAGTACCGTGCGATGGCTCATACAGCTTCTGAGATGATGTGGGTGCAGTCCCTTCTTCATGAAATAAGAATTATGATTCCTATTCCGATGGAGATGTATTGTGATAATCAGTCGGCAATGTTTATCGCAAGTAATCCGGTGTTTCATGAGCGCACGAAGTATATCGAGGTGGATTGTCATTTTGTTCATGATTTGTTGCTGAAGAAACAGATTGTCACTCCTTATGTTCGGTCAGAGGATCAATTAGGTGATATCCTCACCAAGCCACTTGCTCGCGGTCCATTTTCTGATTTATGTAGCAAGCTGAGCATGTCTGATCTATATGCTCCTGCTTGAGGGAGGGTGTTAGAGTTATTTTATTTTGTTATTTATCATATGAGGGTATAATAGTAATTGTGGGTGTATTGCATATCAATATAAATAGACATGAGATGCAACCTAGGGTTTTAGGCCCTTACAATCTCTTTTCTTATATTCTCTCTTCCTCTCCTTCTCCTCTCTATCTCTAAACTTAACTATATATATAGCTAGTTAGTTAGTGAGTTGAGAAGGGTAAGGTATTGGATCTCAATACCTTGAGATATCAAGGTATTGATGTAAGTTGAGGTATCGGAGATGAGGTATTGAGGTATTGCCTATATACTAGGTTATATATATTGATGTTTACATATAGTAGTATATATAAGTATATATATAGATAGTTAGCTAGTTAGTTAGAGTTAGAGAGGGGTAAGGCGAGGTATCTCAATACCTTGAGATACTCAGGGTATCTCAATAGCTAGTTAATTTTTCAGAGGATCCGAAAGATTGGTGTCCGACGTTTTATGGACCTCAGCCTGTCGATGGTGCAGACAGGGACCCTCTAGGTCAGGAGTGATTTCCGGGTTGGTAGCCGGGATCACTAGGACCTCAGTTGTATTTATTAGCTTTTGGTACCGGATTTGTCTCCGGCTTTTGGTTTGAGACTTTGTATTGTATTTGATTCAGGATATTGTTGTTATTATTATTATTGTTGCTGTCTTAGTAGTAGTTGTTGTTTAGACTTTGTAGTTGTTATACTTCCTTGTTATCTTATCGTGCTTAGATCGTGATTGAGTATTTGTATTATCTTTATCATATTGTTCCTCCGTTTGGAGTTGAGATCTTGGCAGGTACTTATATTGTTGTGTGAGATTGTTAGCTAGATAGTAGAGCTAGACAGCGTTCTACCGTCGATGCTGCAGCATAGGTTGGACGTACCCATGACTCATGCCCGATTTTTTGGGTGTGGGTCGTGAAAATGATAGACAACACTTGTGGCTTCGAGCGCATGTCCTTCATGGATGGATTCTCAGGCTACAACCAAATAAAGATATTTTCCTACGATAAGAAACATACGTCATTCAGGACCCCGATAGGCATATACTGCTATACGGTCATGCATTTCGGCCTGAAGAATGCAAGTGCTACATATCAGCGAGCCATGAGCACCATTTTTTGTGAGCAACTGGGCAAGACGGTAGAATGCTACGTCGATGACATCGCCGTCAAGAGTCACTCCAAAGATGATCATCTTCAAGATCTGAGGACTGTGTTCGACTTAATGCACCGCCTCAAGATGAACCCTACCAAGTCCATTATGGGAGTCTCCAGTGGAAAATTCTTGGGTTTCGTCATCACTTTCCTGGGTATTCACATAGACCCCGACGAGACCAAGGCCATCCAGGAGATGCATCCGCCAAGGAACCTCCGGGAACTCCGCAGTCTCCAAGGAAGGTTGGCAAACATCAGGAGATCTATATCAAACCTCTCTGGACGTTGTCGGTTATTTACACAGCTCATGAAGAAAGGTGTCTCCTTTGTTTGGAATGAAGAGTGCCAACGAGCGTTCGACAATATCAAAGAATACCTATCAAACCCTCATGTGCTGGTGGTCCCGGTCATGGAAAATCTATTCCTGCTCTATGTACGCACAATTGATCACTCTTTTGGTGCCCTTTTAGCCCAGAATAGTGATTCAAGCCACGAGCAGGCCATATACTACCTCAGCTGGATGATGGTCGACCCAGAGCATAGATATACCGCCGTCGAGAAAGAATGTCTTGTACTGGTATTCGCCATCCAGAAAACTTGACACTACGTGGAGAACCGTCGGATCTGCGGATCGAGAGTCGGAGACACTTCCGGTGTGCAGAGCTCTCCGTCACGACCACGACGAGGAGGAGGTTAGGGTTTAGGATCTAGATCTCGGGTTTTGATTTTTGTGTTGATTGTGGTGTTGTGTCCGATGTTGGTGTCGGACATGGTGGGGATTGGGTGTACTGTTGTTGTGGTTGTGGTTTACTGTGGAGATGGGGATTGTGTCCGAGTCGGACACAACAATGTATTATGTGGATGTACTGGATATGAACATAAATGAAATGGATGGATACGGACACCTGGGGACGGACCCGAGGTCGACATGGCTTACACGATGGAGCAATGATGGACACGGACACAGACACGGTTGAATGAACACGAAATATGATGTTGGCTGTGAATGTGGGGATTTGATTTGGGTGGATTGGAATTTGTTTGCAAATGTTTGACTTTCCAAAATATTTGGAATGGGAAGAAACAAAGGAATGGCTCTTCATAAAAAGAGGGTGGAGCTTGGGAGCAAGCTAAGGGTGGCACAATGGTAATAATCAAAAGAAAGAGGGGCAGAAAATATAGAAAAGTTTCATGAAGCTTCCCATGAACAACTAATCTCAAATTAGCTAGCTAATTCCAATTAACAACTAATTAAATTCAAATAGTTCTAAAAACTAATTAATATCCATTAGTTCCAACTCAAGAATATTCTATGGATAGTATCGTTACAAATTAAACTCAATGATTAAAACTACTAATATCAAATCAAATAGTTAGTCACATAATTAGTTATCATAATTTAATTAATCAATGAAGCTCCAATTATAACCTATTATAGATTTAATAATAAAATTTATCATTCGATTAATTTAAACATTCTATTTAAAAAAATAAATTTGGTAACTCTCTCTTAAATCCTTTTATTGCTAATTAAGTATGATAATAACAAAACATTTTCTAAATACTTTTTCATAAAATCAAAATAAATTATTTTCTAAATGAATCCTTTTGAACTCACGAATATTACATGACACAAATATATAATTCTATGAAAAATTTCAAAAGAAAGAAATATTTATAACAATTTGAAAGAAAATTTTAAAATCTAAGAATTTAGCAAATTTCGAAAATCGGAGGTTACAAGTTTATCCAACTTAGAAAAATTTTGTTCTCGAAATTTAAGGAATGAGTAAGTTTAGAAAGGATAGATTGGTCATGCAAAAGATGATAAAATAATCGTTGTTTTATTTTTAATAAGAAAATATTATGAGAGCGAACTGAAACATGAAAAAGGGAAGAATATATATAGTTTGAGATAAAAATGACTTGGCTTTACAGTTGGTCTAGATACTGAAAGGCCAGGTTAAAAGACAAAGAGAACTTCACCATTAATCATCAAATGGTCATGAGAGTAAGAAAGAAGAGAGTGCAAGAATGTGATGATATGATAATTAGGGCAGTTTGGATTGATTCACAAACCTAGATATACTTCTAGCCGAACTTAAGGAAAGTGTGCTAGACTGGAAAAAAGGTCAACAAGAAGGATATAATTAAATAAGTTGATCAATGGAATTATTGAAATTTTTGACAAGCTTTGAAGGAAAGGGATGATACATAACCTAAAATGAAAATTTGGTAGTAATCTGCAACTCCTGGATACTCATATAACCTCAATCTCGTGATCCATTATCAAATCTAGTCAAAGTTTCAATTTCCATTATCTAAAACTCCCGAATTAGAAATTATGTCCATATAATCCTTTTCTATCGTTCAAATTCAAGCTTCTTCATCCTGACCTCGAATTATATTTTAAATTTTGTTTTTTCCTCAGAAACTAAATGTCGCTGCTATGATCCAATATTTTTTGTTGAACTAAAATTGAATCTCATCATATTCATCAATCAAATTGTGTTTTCCTTGGAATCTTTAAAAGTTCTAAAATTGGTATTCTTCATCCTTAAATTTTGTACTCCATAATTCCAAAATTTTCATGTTCCACTAGTCCTCAGTCATAACCTTTTCTTTTCTTTTCTTTTTTCGAGATTCAATATGTCATATGCATTTGATCCTTAATTCATTTAGAAATAATTCCTTAATATAACTATATTTTCAAAAACTCTTGATACCACTATTCTCTTAATTTTACTTTCATCCCCAGTCCCGCTTTTTTTATCAATTCCATTCATGTCAAAAGTATCATTTCAAGACAAAATATATCATAATCACATGATAACAATTTCCTCTACTCTAGTGCTAGATCATCAGGGTATTCCTACCGGCCATTCCTAAAAGTAAGATGGATAATAAGATTGAAAAGAGAAGACAATATCCTATTTACTAGTGATGCTAGAGTAACAAGTTTCTAGATAAGAGTCAAGTTGGTAGATGCAGGTAGGTCAAAGGTATCAAGGAGGAGAAAAGATAATGACAAAGAATATGAATTCTACTCTTGCTCACTTGATTATATTGAAGTCGTTGTCCTACCCTTTCTTGCATATGTTCATAGCCAATAGAATTTTAAAATTTTAACCTCGAAGGTATCCTCCTTGTTTTGGTATTCAATCCTCTTACTCATTATGATTCCACATTATTGATTATCAACTACATAGTGTTTGATGATTTTGAATTTGTCTTTCAAAAGATCTTTATCAAGTTTGTATTTCCATCCTCGATATCATAATTTATGAGTTTCGATCAATCTATATAAACTCTACTACATTTTATATCAATGACTCCATCGAATAAATTAGTCAGGATCTTCTAGTATCAAATTTTTTTATCTCTTTAATTCTACTATCCTCGAAATCAAGAATAAATTCAATAAGCCATAAATTTAAAAGTTATTCTAGCAACTTTCAATATCATTTTCAATATTTAAATCGCTTGCTAATAGTCACCCAGAAATCACAAATTCATCATTGTCTTTAAAATCTCAAGTATCAGTATTTGATCATAATCAATTTTACCAAATTCTCCAAATAAGTTATAATCTCAAAATATTTATAATCCAAAATGAAATCAATAATCCTACCAATTTATCCTTCTAATTTCGATACCATGTCTTAATTATTCCTCTTCTTTAAATTTTAAAATTCCATTTCTTGTAGAATAACCAAATCTCATAGCGAGACAACCTCTAGAAAATACTTAGCTATCTAAACCTGATAAAACATATTTACATCCTTCCTTATCTTAAATTTGTATAATTTTTTCCTCAATGTCTCTAATTTCTGATATCGTCTTCTTAATTTTCATGGGTCATAATCATTATTTACAAATTATTACAAAATCGTTCCTCAAACTGATTTATGCAACTCTTGATTATTTTTTCAAATTCTATTATATTATTCTAACATTTACTACTCAAACTTGTTAGATCTTCCAAACCCCGACGTAATATCCTTGCCCAGAATACAACATTGAAATTATTATTTAAAGCAAACTTCTGTTCCCAATCCAAAATAATTATGAGCTCAACTTCTACTCTATTATTCTTTCTATATTCCATAAAACTCATCTTAATTCAAAAAATTGGTTTAACAACGACAGGTATTCAAGTTAGGGTGATCAAAGGAAGTGAAAGATAGATTTTGGCAAGTTCGAAGTAAGATTCTCAAGGGTCATCCTAGGAATCTCTCAAGAAATTCTAATATGTGATTGAGTACCCTACTTCTACAATCTCTTATAATCCATCAATCATATTCTATCGCAGGCTCGTAGTAGTACGACTAAACCTAATTACTACTACGATATCGCACTAATTGCGAAGCCTGACTTACATGGGCCACCATAAAAATATGTCACGACCCGCACCCGCATGATTGTGGCACGAGTACGTGGGCACGTCCAGCCTATGTCGCAGCATCGACAGTAGAACATTGTCTAAACCTCAATAAAAATGATGCAAGTACTAATATCATCAAATACTCAATCATAAAATGCTAAAGAGGATGTGCATAGGAAAGATAATCCAAAAAACCAACTAATAGAATGAACTAGAACATAATGTTGAAATAGATAATACTAGTCTAAACTGTCACCTCATGGTCCAAGTTGTAGAACAATCCCGACTAAACTTCATCCAGAAATCCAAAGTGTGGGCACAATATTCCTAAAAATGTTATCCAGGCAGGATGGAACGAGTACAACCCAATTAATTGATAATGACTATAAAAAATAATAGTGAATGTAATACAAGATGAGAAAAGCAGCAAAAGATATCATAGTATGACAGTAAGAGAGACAGGTAATTAAGAGCATAAAAGCATCATCAGTACATATGAAATGGAATAGAGAAGACTGTAACTACACTAAGTATTTTGAAATACTAGTTAAATATGTGATTGGCTTGGGTTAATAGTTGTCTACTTTTATGAAGTAACACAATCATAGTTAAGGTGTATGATTGGCTGTTGTCTACAGAGTAGCACAATCATACGTGAGTGTATGATTAGTTATTGGCTACATTACACGTCACTTAATCTTTGCCTAAGGTTCTTGATCACATATCTAGCTAGCATTTTCCCGTCCCGACTAGTACGATGTACCCAACCATGACACGTCACATCGTATGATTCATCAAGTAGTCTATGTAAACATGTAATGGTTGGATAATGTCATACGACGTTGGTAATGTGAGGAGCAAGATCTAAATATGGAAATAATATCTCATGACTGAGGATCCAAAACATACTAATCTGTGTACCATCGTATCAAGAAGCATGTAAAACATTACTAAATACTTGTATGATAGTAATTATCAAATAAGGTAAACTATTACAGAATGTACTCGCCTTAGATTGGTTGAAGTCGACTGTTCGCCATTAAATTTGAAGGTTCTAGAAGAGTTTGATTTAATTAACAAACAAAAGAAAGTACAAAGAGGTCCTAGACGGACAAATCTAAGTACAATATATTTTTTTGATCTGGGATGTGACGATGGACAAGGAGTGCTATGGTATCTTCTTTACTCCATGGACGATCTGATACAGGGTGAGGAAGCTTACATTCTCTCTTCGCTCGTCTCGGTATGCTCTCTCTGTAATGGCCGGGGGTGGTATGCTATCTCTCTGAAGCAGAAAAAAGTAGCCCTTAGAACGTTTAAGTTGCTCCTATTTTTAGCCATCGTGTTGATGGGCTATGGATGCCGCATATGCCTCTGTTTGGTGGCCGCATAAGGCTCCTTCAACATAATATGGTTATAACTGTCGCCGTATTCCATGGGCCAGTTACCACGTGATCTTGGTTGAGATATGATATTGAAGAGATCTTGGGGTTGTTACCAACCTGTTGTGTGCATGACTTGGTCAGCTAGACATGTAGAAGCACCAGCTATGCGAACATCTCTGCAGTGTGAGCTGGAGGCCGCATAACATCTTGGCTGCATGATGGCGAGGCCGCATAGGTCTTGTAGCCGTATACGTACTCTCGTTTGGGCCTTGGTCGAATGGACACTCTGGCCGCATATTGGCGAGGCTGCATGGGTCTTGTAGCCGCATACGTGCTCTCGTTTGGCCTTGTTCGGATGGACACTCTGGTCGCATGTTGGCGAGGCCGCATAGGACGTAGCCGCGTACGAGGGAACACGTGGCATGATACGTTTGTCGAAGCAATTAATGCATTGATGTGACTTGTTATCTTTTCCTGAGCCGTCGTCTTCACGAGTCTCGAAGCGTCTTAGGGTAATGAGTGATATGCCAGAGCTTCTTACAGACATCAAAATCTATATCAGGGGGTCCTTATGCGACCTCCCTGCTCTGTGGTCGTTCAGGCCGCATATAGTATACTATACGACTTTTCTGCGATTTGGTTGATCAAGTCGCATGTGGCTCTTCTGCGGCTTGATTGTTCAGGCCGTATATGGCTTCTCTGCAGCTTGATTGTTCAGGCCGCATGCGTCTTCTTTGTGGCTTGTTGAGGGGGTATGACCTTTATGCGGCCTGCATAAAATTTTCATGCTTCTTCAAGACCCCCTTCAAAATTACCAAAATGATAAGTTTGGAATACTTTGAAAGAAGCATGGACAAGCGCTATTGGCCGCATATGTAGGTTATGCCGCATAGCCTCGTTGTTGCATAGCTGTCTCTGACAGGATGTTCGATCATTAAATGAGGAGATTTATTTTGATCTTTGGGCGGATCTCTTGGGATTATGCGCCGTCATTGGATAAAGTGGCTCAACTAACGAGGAGTCCCCACCAACTGTTATCGTTGCGTGGATTGAGGCAGATTATGGATCAGGATTCGAACAGCCTCCGACGTCATCTGTTGCCGCATTGCCCCCCCTATATATAGGGGGAGGGGAAGAGAGAGGGATTCTTTACAAACCCTCAAGTCTTCCAACTTTCTTCTTTTCTTTCTCCTTGCTACCATGGCTCCCAAAGCATTCTCCTCTGTCGATGTTGCCTAGAAGGCCCCCATGGGCAAGGCCACAACCAAGGGGAAGGGCCATGCTGTCGAGGCTGGGCCCTCCCTGTTTCCCGATGATGTTCAGCCGTCGATTAAGGGTAAGTTCACTGGGGAAGACGAAGTGGAACACTTGAACACAAATACACATTTGCACAGTTGGACGCATAGATTCGTCTATGTGCCAACTTCTCACTACTACATGGGTAGCCCAGCCGCATGGGCAACCTGGCCGCATGAATATCCCTGCCGCATAGGTGACCGACCCGCATGACCTATCATGCCGCATGGCTTACTTGGCCGCACGGGTGACTCGAGCCGCATAGGAGATCTATGCTACATGCCGCATGTCTTACTCGGTCGCATAGAGGTTTTATGTCGTATATCTTACTCGGTCGCATAGAGGTTCTATGCCGCATGTGTATATTTATTTATTTTATTTTCTTGATGATTCTGACTATGTCCCTTTGACTTGCAGTGTTGTTGCCCACCATACCCTCCGGTGAATTGGTCCTTGGACAAAACCTGCTGCCCTTGAACATGAACCTTGGAGATCTCGCTGAAGCCACCAAGAAGCAGCTTGAAAAAGATCTTCTGCCTGAACGCCAACAGATGATCGTCGAGTAGACGTCTAGTTTTCTGTTGAGTCAGATGAACGTGAGGGAGATCCCCGCTAAGGATGGAAAGTATTTCTTTAATAAGCCGTACTTCCTGTTCGGGGACACACTGGAGTCTTCTCAGGTGGGGCATATCAGGAAGAACTTGTCTTTCACCTTGCGTGGAACAGAGATGACATTTGCTTCCTTCAGCCATCATGTCACGCCCCAGTCCCAAAATACGTAGGACTAGGAATACGTAACACGCCAGCCGTATGTATACGAACTCCAATATATGGAAACCATATACACACGTACGCTGTACATGAATATCCAATCCACAGTGGTAATATATGTCACAACAAGTCACACGCAGTTCTATATCTCATCCACAGCACAAATAATAGGATAATGGAAATCAATAACTGAATATCAAAGAAGCAGTCTCAAATAGAAATATCAAAGTGTGATAGTCGGGTGGAAACAAATCCACTACAAATCGACTATAATAAACTACTAAAGAGAGAAGAGAATAAACTCTAATATAAGGATAAATGTCTCGAAAAAGAATAGCAACTAGAATATCTAAATAGCTGCAATGAATCACATATAATCAGAAGGTAAGATCGTCTCAGACTGATAGGTAGCGTCAGGTCCAGGTCCATACTCCTGCGGGTACTCCTGCTCATCTATATCTGGAAAGGGACCAGGTCCTCAGAGGGACGTAACAAGATACAAAAAGCACATGCCAATAAAGTACTGAAAATAAATATCCATTAGGGTCGCCTAACCGTCTAAGTGAATGCAGTTAAGAACACCTTTCCCCACAAGTGAGCTATCTGGCTGAAAACCTGAGATTTGGCATGGTTCTCTATTGGAGATCCAGGGGCCTACAAAGGCACGACGACTTTCGAACGCCGGAGGCCCGCCTGATAATAATATAATATATAGTGGTCATCACCGCCCGTATCTCCAGCGGAGAATCCGGCCGCACAATAGAAAAAAAGTGCAAAGGAGCTCAAATGCGGTACTTGTTGTTCTTCCCACCCAATGCTCTAAGCATGTCATGTCCATGACACGATAAACCTCTAATAACCGCCAGGTCTACTAGCATGCAAAGTTTCTATTGGCAGTTATCCCTATCCGTCGTACGACCTACACGTACCAGTGGCCAGCCGAGTACGCAAGTCCGTGTCCTACATGTGACTCACACTCGTGTAAGAATAGTGTCATGGCCAATGAAACATAAATGCCTCATGAAAATGGGGTAGTCTCATAAGTAGGTCCAATGCATATACATAAATAAAAATATAGTACGACGACACCGTCGTTGCACCCAAGTTTCCTTGGACGCACAATTTATATAGCAGTTAAAATAAATAAACTAAATAAACAGAAAATAAACATGCATGCCTCATATGGAATGTAAATACAGTACAATGGCAAGGTATACTTGCCTGGCAAGAAATCTGTAAAGTGTACGCGCCCAAATATCAAGGACACGGAACCTGGAACTAAGGACTCCGAACAAACGTCTCCGGATGCTGAAATAAACATCACCAACATTTCCGGAATGAGCAAAATAGCTAAAAAGCACATCCCTTTCGTCCAATTTGGACACAGGGGCAAAACAGTAATTTCGGGCAAAAGTGGGGTCCACGTGTGGCCCACTTTGCACCGAAAAGCGTGCCAAAGGTAGTAGTCTCTAAATGGGATAAACTATAGGTCAAACAACTCTAAATGTCAATACTAACCCAACGGTATGTCCAAATATGGATTCCGATGAGCCGAACACAATTTTGTCCAAAAAGTCAACTGTGTGGCCCGCCAATTGGCGATTTGGTCAACCGTCTCAGAATTGCGTAAAAATTGGGTCACAGGACTAGCGCGTTACCACGAGTCTAGTGGCACAAGTTTCGTCACAATCTGACAAGCGTGCACAAAATACTCGCGAGTTCCACAAAAGTTGCGATACGGGATATGTCCGCGGATACGGCCTGATTCTGGCGTGCACATGCGTCCGAATCAGTCCCCAAAAATTTTTACGTGTCCGGTTACGCTGCGTGCACCATTCGGTACACTTGGTACACGGCGGGGCGGTCCCGTTTGGCGGGGCGCGCTCAATTTTCCAACTTTTGGAAATCTGAAAAAAATGGGTGCGCACAGTTTTATGACGAATTTAATTATGTCCACAGCAACTAATAATATAGGGTTATTTAACAGAAAATAAACTAGGTCAAGTGTTCTACATGTATTAAAAAGAATCACCGAATTTGGATCTCTGTGGTGGGAGATACGAACTCGGCAATATGGGTGGTCACCGCAGTTTTCTGCGATTCCAGAATTGGGTCTGCTCGTGCCAACTTGGACGCTGGTTTTCGCCTAGGGGTACCCATTTTTCGAGGTTGGCTATAATACAAATATGGAAGAGGGTTAAGGGGTGAGCATACCGGTGAAGACGGAACGGCGTTTGGTTGAGCGAGTTGACGGGAAACAACTCCGGAGCGAAGGGGTCTCGTGTGGGAATCTGCAGTGCGCGAGGTCGGAGTCGTCGGGATGGTTTGGATGGCTTGGCGGGGCTCTCTGGCTGGGGTGACGGCTCTAGATGAGAAGAGGAGGTCTGGAGATTTTAGGTTAGGGATTTTGAAAGATAAATAAATATATATATATATATAATAAGGAGAGAGAGGTTGGGAGTGGTCGCGGCCGAATGCTTCGGCCAAGGGGGTCGGGTCCCTGGGTGTTTACTAGTTGCTGAAGGCTAATGCAAAGGGGCGGGTCCTATTTGGTTAGTGAATTGCTAAAGTGGCTGCTTTGCTTGCTAGCAATTTGCTAGCAAGTTGAAAGCATTTGCTATGCTTTAGTATTATTATTATATTATTATTATTATTAATTAATTCTCATTTAATAATTTCTTCTCTTAATCTTTTCTTTTCCTATTAATATATGCATATATATATATTTGTATATATATATAATATATATACTCATAGAAAAATTCTAGATTAGAATAATGCACACTATTAAGCTAGCAACTGCTCAAGGGGGTCTCCTACATGGAATAAATTCCGAAAAATTCCTGATGGTCCCATAAGTCATCTAAGTGCCCGAACACCTAAAATAAGAATTATTAAAAATCTATTTCTCCTATTTAGCCCCTAATTACTACAATTTAATTAATAATTAATAAATAAAGGGTATATACGATTTTCTAGGAAGGGGGTTTTATATTCTACCCAACTTGTAAAAATTTCGTCCTCGAAATTAAAATCAAGCCACGATAGAATGCAAGGATGGTATAAGATATAAATTAACAATGTAAATTCATACATTGGTCTGCGAATAGGTTCGGAAAATGCTTGCGCATGTCGTCCTCGCGCTCCCAAGTTGATTCTTCTGGCGCGCCATGCCTCCATGCTACACGAACCAAGGGAATAGACTGGTTCCTCAACACTTTCTCTCGACGATCAAGGATTCCCACGGGTTGCTCTTGGTAAGACAAGCTCGGCCCAATGGTGATCTCCGAATGGTCGAAAACATGACTGCTGTCTGCCACATATCGCCTGAGCTGCGACACATGGAATACGTCATGTACTCCCTCTAGTGAAGGTGGTAGCGCAAGTCGATATGCCACCTCTCCAACTCTCTCGAGCACGTCAAATGGTCCAATATACCTTGGACTCAACTTGCCGCGCCCTCCGAATTGAATGGTGCCTCTGGTCGGTAATATCCTCAAGAAGACGTGATCGTCCTCTTTGAACTCCAAAGGACGACGATGAAGGTCTGCCCACTGCTTCTGCCTGTCTTGCGCTGCTCGCAAGTGTCCCTGAATCTTCTTGACTGTCTCTACGGTGTTGACCACCAACTCGGGTCCCAGAATCTGACGTTCTCCCACGTCACTCCAACACACAGGAGACCTATATTTTCTTCCATACAAGGCTTCAAACGGAGCCATCTGAATACTCGCTTGATAGCTATTGTTGTAAGAAAACTCTACAAGATATAGGTGGTCCTCCCATGATCCTTCGAAGTCTAACATGCAAGCCCTCAACATATCCTCCAAGGTCTGAATAGTACGCTCCGACTGCCCATCTGTCTGTGGGTGGTAAGATGTACTGAACTTCAGACGAGTACCAAGACTCTCTTGCATGCTCCTCCAAAAGTGCGATGTGAAGCGCGAATCTCTGTCCGATATAATGCTGACTGGTATGCCGTGCAATCTCACGATCTGTCTCATATATAAGTCAGCTAAAGCTTCTGTAGACTGACCTACTCTAAAAGGTATAAAATGGGCTGACTTGGTGAGTCGGTCCACTATTACCCACACTGCATCTCTCCCCTTTGGACTCTTGGGAAAACCCGTGACGAAGTCCATAGTGATGTGCTTCCACTTCCACTCTGGAATCGGAAGTGGTTGCAATAATCCTGCTATCCTCTGGTGCTCCGCCTTTACTTGCTGACATACCAGACATTTAGCTACAAAGCGAGCTATCTCTCTCTTCATTCCATGCCACCAAAAGTGCTGTCGTAAGTCGCGATACATCTTGGTACCTCCAGGATGAATAGAATAAATCGAACTATGAGCCTCTGCCATCAGCTCCTGTCAAATCTCTCCATTTGGAACATAAAGACGATCACCACATCGTAATATCCCATCCTCATGAATGCGCAATCCTGTCTGCTCTCCGGCCTCTGTCCTTTTCTTAAGTCTCCTGAATCTGGCATCTGTAGGCAAAGATGCCTTAATCCTCTCTACCAATGATGATTGTACTTGCAAGTTGGCTAGTGTCCCATCTGCTCCAGGTAGTATCACTTCAATGCCAAGCTCTTGCAAGTCCTCCAATAGTTCCCTCTGTGCTGTCAAGAAGTAAGCTGCTGGCTTTCGGCTTAACGCGTCTGCTACCACGTTAGCCTTGCCTGGATGATAATGTAGCTCTATCTCAAAATCTTTCATCAACTCGAGCAATCGACGTTGCCTCATATTTAACTCCTTCTGCGTGAAGACGTACTTAAGGCTTTTGTGGTCTGTGTAGATCTCTACTCGTTCTCCATATAAGTAATGTCTCCATAGCTTCAGAGCAAATACAACGGCTGCAAGTTCCAAGTCATGAGTCGGATAATTCTTCTCATGCACTCGTAACTGCCTAGATGCATATGCAATCACCTTGCCATGTTGCATCAATACGCATCCTAAGCCTTTTCCTGATGCGTCACTGTAGATCACATAACCTCTTGATCCTGACGGAATCGTCAATACTGGTGCTGTAGTCAGTCGTTTCTTCAACTCTTCGAAGGCTGCTTGACACTCGTCAGTCCATATAAATTCTTGGTCTTTACAAGTCAAACGAGTCATAGGTGCCGCTATCCTTGAGAAGTTTTCCATGAACCGTCGATAATATCCCGCAAGTCCAAGAAAACTCCTCCCCTCTGCTACTGATTTAGGAACAGGCCATGTCTCAACTACTGAGATCTTCTCTGGATCAACAGAAATACCATCTCCTGTAACAACATGTCCAAGAAATGAAACTCTGTCCAAGAAGAACTCACATTTGCTGAGCTTAGCATATAACTGCTCTCTCCTCAAAGTCTCTAGGACAATCCGCAGGTGCTCCTCGTGGCTCTTCGAATAGACAAGTATATCATCTATGAAGACGACCACGAACTGGTCCAAGTACTAGTGGAAGACTCGATTCATCAAGTCCATGAAGATCGCTGGAGCATTGGTCAATCCAAATGGCATGACCAAAAACTCGTAGTGCCCATATCTTGTTCTGAATGCGGTCTTCGGAATGTCCTGCTTCCGTACCTTCACTTGGTGATATCCCGATCTCAAATCTATCTTCGAGAATACCTTAGCTCCACTGAGTTGATCAAACAGGTCATCAATGCGTGTCAATGGATATTTGTTCTTCACTGTCACTACATTCAAGGCTTTGTAGTCAATGCACATACGCACTGACCCATCTTTCTTGGGTACAAACAATACTGGTGCTCCCCAGGGTGATGCACTCGGTCGGATGAAACCTTTCTCCTCTAGCTCCTTTAACTGTGCCTTCAGCTCGTCCATCTCCTTCTTCGCCAGTCTGTAAACATGCGATGCTATAGGTGCTGCTCCGGGTGCTAGTTCAATTGAAAACTCTACGTCTCTGTCTGGGGTAGTCCTGGCAAATCCTCTGGAAAGACGTCTTGAAATTCTGAAATAATAGGGTGATAGACAACATCATCCATTGCGAACTGCATACCATCAAGGATTTCTGTGGATCCTCGGGCAAACTCAAGTTCAGGCTGGCCTAGTACCTTAAAAAGGATGCTTCCTCCAAAGCAATCGAAGAAAGCGTGGTTCTTGCTCAGCCAGTCCATTCCAAGCACAATATCAAAATATGGCATAGGAAGGACTAAGAGTTGGGCATTCATCTCTCTGCCACGTATCACTATAGGGCCCGATCTACAAACTCGACTAACTGGTACAACTCCTCCTCCGGTAATAATTCTAACACAACTAGATAAAGGTGTAGAAGCAATGTTGTGTTTGGCAATAAAACTAGATGATATGAATGAGTGGGTGGCTCCCGTATCAAATAATGTCACAGCAGGAAAAGTAAAAGCAAGGGTAATACCTGCTATGACATCCACCTCATGACCCATGTCATCTACCTCCAATGCAAAAGCTCGCCCGTTCCTCTGTGGCTGTCCATGTCCAGTCCTCATATACTGCTCCTCCTGAGTAAGTAGCGGTGGTCCTCTCTGAAATCCTCCTAATGCTGGGGGTCGGGGTGCTCCCGGTCCGGTCATCTGCTGGGCTGGCTTCGGTGCTGGAAGCGCTAGTCTCTGTGCTGGCGGTGGTAGTGTTGATGCCTGTATTGGGCAGTCTCTCGCCATGTGTTGTCCGGAGCCACATCTCATACACTGCCCCAAGCGGGTCCGGCAATCTTTCGAAATATGTCTGATTCTCCCACAGTAATTGCAGTAGGGCTTCCCCGAATTCTGATACGGTGCTGCTCGGTGTTGCTGATGCTGTTGTGCCAAGGGACGTCTGATAGGTCCTCCCTGTTGTGTCCTGGTTGGTCCCTGCTGTATCCTTGCTGATCCTTGTTGTGTCCGCAGCTGACCTCCATTTCCTCTGCTAATGGTTTCCTGAAATCTGGCCTCTGTCAGTAGTTCAGCGTAAGAGACTCGGGACTGCGAGCTTGTATAATATTGTAGCTCCCGGGTCAGTCCTCGATGAAATCTCTTAGCCTTAGCCAAGTTATTTGGTATCAATGCAGCGCCATATTTGCTGAGTCGACTAAACTCAGCATCATACTCGTCCACTGTTCGGTTCCCCTGCTCCAAGTGAAGAAACTGATCATACAAGGTGTCCCTGACAGTGTCCGGAAAGTACTTTCCCTCAAAGTACTCCAAGAACTGCTCCCAAGTCTGGTAAGTACCCAACTGGCGCTCCATGGATTCCCACCAGTGATGAGCATTACCACCTAGAAGCGTCCGTACACCCGTCATCCATAGGTCCGTCGGTAACTGCGATGCCTCCAGTAGCTTCTGCGTGTGAGTGATCCAGTTGGTAGTCTCCTCCGGGCTCTCAGTACCCTTGTACTGTCTTGCACCCATCTGAATAAAATCCTTTACTGATCCAACCCTAGCTCTAGGTACTGGAGCTAGTGCTTGGGCTGGTACAGTAGCCTGTGCATCCATCCTCTCCAGTGCTGCCAAAAATTCTTGCCTCTGCTCGGCTGCCTGCTGCCTCTGTTCCTGTATCATCATCTGAAAGAATTGGAACATCTGCGCTTGGCCATCTTACGGTACTGGGACAGGTGGAAGGTTCCCAATAGGTGAAGCGGGAAGATCAGATAGAACTGGAGTGTGAGTCTGTCCATCTGGCCCCGGAAGCCTAGGAATCGTTGGGGTCCCTCCTTGAGTCTGACCATTGACTCCAGAAGTTACGTCGCCATCGGCGGTAGTACATCCATTTTGCAAATCCATCTCTCTGCAGGTGATATACGGAACGATTAGAAAAAGTACATGAATCAAACATGATGCAAGTATTAAATAGGAAGGATGAGTTTCAGTCAAGCGTGGATGAGATCCTTATACTCTATTCCTATACGCAGGCTTGTTCGGTACAGTTACGTAACCGAGACAATATATTCTTGACCTGCATGGGCTACCACAAAAACATATCACGTCCCAGTCGCAAAATACGTAGGACTAGGAATACGTAACACGCCAGCCGTATGTATACGAACTCCAATATATGGAAACCATATACACACGTACGCTGTACATGAATATCCAATCCACAGTGGTAATATATGTCATAACAAGTCACACGCAGTTCTATATCTCATCCACAGCACAAATAATAGGATAATGGAAATCAATAACTGAATATCAAAGAAGCAGTCTCAAATAGAAATCTCAAAGTGTGATAGTCGGGTGGAAACAAATCCACTACAAATCGACTATAATAAACTACTAAAGAGAGAAGAGAATAAACTCTAATATAAGGATAAATGTCTCAAAAAAGAATAGCAACTAGAATCTCTAAACAGCTGCAATGAATCACATATAATCAGAAGGTAAGATCGTCTCAGACTGATAGGTAGCGTCAGGTCCAGGTCCATACTCCTGCGGGTACTCCTGTTCATCTATATCTGGAAAGGGACCAGGTCCTCAGAGGGACGTAACAAGATATAAAAAGCACATACCAATAAAGTACTGAAAATAAACATCCATTGGGGTCGCCTAACCGTCTAAGTGAATGCAGTTAAGAACACATTTCCCCACAAGTGAGCTATCTGGCTGAAAACCTGGGATTTGGCATGGTTCTCTATTGGAGATCTAGGGGCCTACAAAGGCACGACGACTTTCGAACGCCGGAGGCCCGCCTGATAATAATATAATATATAGTGGTCATCACCGCCCGTATCTCCAGCGGAGAATCCGGCCGCACAATAGAAAAAAAGTGCAAAGGAGCTCAAATGCGGTACTTGTTGTTCTCCCCACCCAATGCTCTAAGCATGTCATGTCCATGATACGATAAACCTCTTATAACCGCCAGGTCTACTAGCATGCAAAGTTTCTATTGGCAGTTCTCCCTATCCGTCGCACGACCTACACGTACCAGTGGCCAGCCGAGTACGCAAGTCCGTGTCCTACATGTGACTCACACTCGTGTAAGAATAGTGTCATGGCCAATGAAACATAAATGCCTCATGAAAATAGGGTAGTCTCATAAGTAGGTCCAATGCATATACATAAATAAAAACATAGTACGACGACACCGTCGTTGCACCCAAGTTTTCTTGGACGCACAATTTATATAGCAGTTAAAATAAAAGAACTAAATAAATAGAAAATAAACATGCATGCCTCATATGGAATGTAAATACAGTACAATGGCAAGGTATACTTGCCTGGCAAGAAATCTGTAAAGTGTACGCGCCCAAATATCAAGGACACAAAACCTGGAACTAAGGATTCCGAACAAACGTCTCCGGATGCTGAAATAAATATCACCAACGTTTCCGGAATGAGCAAAATAGCTAAAAAGCACATCCCTTTCGTCCAATTTGGACACAGGGGCAAAATGGTAATTTCGGGCAAAAGTGGGGTCCACGTGTGGCCCACTTTGCACCAAAAAGCGTGTCGAAGGTAGTAGTCTCTAAATGGGACAAACTATAGGTCAAACAACTCTAAATGTCAATACGAACCCAACGGTATATCCAAATGTGGATTCCGATGAGCCGAACACAATTTTGTCCAAAAAGTCAACTATGGGGCCCGCCAATTGGCAATTTGGTCAATCGTCTCAGAATTGCGTGAAAATTGGGTCACAGGACCAGCGCGTTACCACGAGTCCAGTGGCGCAAGTTTCGCCACAATCTGACAAGCGTGCATAAAATACTAGCGAGTTCCACAAAAATTACGATAAGGGGTGTGTCCGCGGATACGGCCTGATTCTGGCGCGCACACGCGTCTGAATCAGTCTCCACAAATTTTTACGTGTCCGGTTACGCTGCGTGCACCATTCGGTATACTTGGTACATGGCGGGGCGGTCCCGTTTGGCGGGGCGCGCTCCGTTTTCCAACTTTTGGAAATCTGGAAAGAGTGGGTGCGCGCAGTTTTGTGACGAATTTAATTATGTCCACAGCAACTAATAATATAGGGTTATTTAATAGAAAATAAACTAGATCAAGTGTCCTATATGTATCAAAAAGAATCACCGAATTCGGATCTCTGTGGTGGGAGATACGAACTCGGCAATATGGGTGGTCACCGCAGTTTTCTGCGATTCCAGAATTGGGTCTGCTCGCGCCAACTTGGACGCTGGTTTTCGCCTAGGGATACACGTTTTTCGAGGTTGGCTATAATACAAATATGGAAGAGGGTTAAGGGGTGAGCATACCGGTGAAGACGGAATGGCGTTTGGTTGAGCGAGTCGACGGAAAACAACTCCGGAGCGAAGGTGTCTCGTGTGGGAATCTGCAGTGGCGCGAGGTCGGAGTCGTCGGGATGGTTTGGATGGCTTGGCGAGGCTCTCTGGCTGGGGTGACGGCTCTAGATAAGAAGAGGAGGTATGGAGATTTTAGGCTAGGGTTTTTGAAAGATAAATAAATAAATATATATATATATATATATATATATATATATATAATAAGGAGAGAGAGGTTGGGAGTGGTCGCGGTCGAATGCTTCGGCCAAGGGGGTCGGGTCCCTGGGTGTTTACTAGTTGCTGAAGGCTAATGCAAAGGGGCGGGTCCTATTTGGTTAGTGAATTGCTAAAGTGGCTGCTTTGCTTGCTAGCAATTTGCTAGCAAGTTGAAAGCATTTGCTATGCTTTAGTATTATTATTATATTATTATTATTATTATTATTAATTAATTCTTATTTAATAATTTCTTTTCTTAATCTTTTCTTTTCCTATTAATATATGCATATATATATATTTGTATATATATATAATATATATACTCATAGAAAAATTCTAGATTAGAATAATGCACACTATTAAGCTAGCAACTGCTCAAGGGGGTCTCCTACATGGAATAAATTTTAAAAAATTCCTGATGGTCCCATAAGTCATCTAAGTGCCCGAACACCTAAAATAAGAATTATTAAAAATCTATTTCTCCTATTTAGCCCATAATTACTACAATTTAATTAATAATTAATAAATAAAGGGTATATATGATTTTCTAGGAAGGGGGTTTTATACATCACTTGGCTTTGTCAGACCTGAAGGTGATGATGGGTCCACGGTGTATGGACTGAGACTTGACCCCTGAGTCAAGGGGGGGCCCTCTGGGTAATGTCTGATGCGGGACCCGACAGAGCAAGGGAGAATTTTATAGCGCAAAGGGGTCACCCTCATAATCCTTACTTGGACTGAAGCTCGGCCTCATCAGCAGTGAACTGAGACCGAACCTAAGTATATATGCATTGGGCACCTTTCTCCATCAGGTTTCCAAGAAAGGCTCTTATCCCACGGGACATTTGTAAGTTCTCAGCTGGACACACTATAGTGTCTCCTGGTGTCGCCTGACTCTTTGGATCCTGAGGAAGTATGAGCGGGAGCTCAAGGTCACCGACTTGTTCTTTGCTGTGAGGGGTACGTGTTACGGACTGGAGATGAACCGGCCACTATTTGTTGCCCTAATAGAATTATATAACTATCAGACGGGGACCTTCTTCATGACCAGCGGCGAGATGGGACTGGCTTTGCACGAGATGCATGCTGTCTCAAAACTTCCTTGGGGCGATGAGCCATACAAAGAATATACCCCGAGTAACAAAAAAATTGGAGAGTTGGAGGCGGAGAACCCGAAAATCCTGGAGGTGTTCCAGGAATTGCTGTGCCATCTTAGCATTTTTCAATAGCTGTCAAAAAAGAAAAATTCCTCTGAGGGGTCTTCTCCCTATATCAACGCTTGGACTCGCTATCCTTTTTTGGATATGAAAGATTATAGCAAAGTTCACATCTGGACATCGCGAACTGAATAAGAATTAGCTGACCTAATTCAGGCACATCGGGAACTGGCTACTGCAGAGGCAGAGGAAGTAGAGGGTTCCACGGATGAAGATGATGAACCTGCAGACGAGCTGGGTAATCTTGAAGAAGAACTCAGCTACTTTTACATGGATATACACAAGTTATCTGTTAAAGCCGTACTGGCGGGATATCTGATGCTTTGGTTGTGCAACTACGTCATCCCGAGCGGATCCAGGACCATAGATAGGATCAGTCGCCCTCTCATCCTTCCTGCCGTGAAGTTGGCTTTTGGCCATAAGCTGGCCCTTCTACCGGCTATGGTATGTTGCATCCACCAGGGGTTGCGCAACTTCGCTCAGAAGTTCGAGAAATATTCGGGCAAGGGGCATTTCAATCGGATCGAGCTCCCTTATTATTACTTAATGGGTTGGCTCCTCTCTATCATAGGTCCCTGATGAGCCCTGGGACTGACGAGGACATGGTGGCGGCTGACGCCGTGATCTGTAGATATCAGGGGATAAAATGGAGATCCGACACAGTCTCCGCCGGTAAGAGGGAGCTCTCCTTTATGAATGGCTGGAGTTTCTTTACGTCCGAGCCAGAGTTTACGGACGAAGAGAGAGACGTTGCTTATCAAGATACGGGGGGAGCGCCTTGGAACCAGTCTGAGAGGATTTTTTGTTGGCTCCAAGCCATTCAACCCTCTCACTTGGTGTACCAGAACTGAGGCGAGGTTTTTGTAGAGCCTTATCTGCCAAGTCGGTTTGCTTGCCAGTTTGGTTATACTCAGCTCTTGTTGGGTCACCCGAGCGCTTCCCTTGGGTACAGTAGCAGTTTGCTTGATGGGGTCCAAGCTTGGAGCTATTACAGTGCCACTGGCACTCGAGCTCAGTTTCAGTTGCCAAGGGCCGGGGTAGTGCCAAGGATGATGTATACAACGACGAAGTACTATTGCACGGCCAACACCCTGCCGGCTGACTTCGTCCCGGAGAGGAGTTACATCGAGGGAACCATGCTAATATCTCCCAAGGCAAAGAGTCGTAGAATGCCCAAGAAGGTTAAGGGGGTCGCTTGGCCCCTGCTTGTGGAGTTGGACACATCAACCGTGTTCGCCATTTAAATTCGAAAGTTCTAAGAGAGCTTGATTTAATTAACAAACGAAAAAAAAGTACAGAGAATTCCTAGTTGATGATCTAAGTACAAATTTATGTTCTGGGGGGGGCGTTGGAGGGTTAGGAGTCTAGCAACTCTCTTTACTCCGTGGACGATCCGATGTAGGAGGAGAAAGCTCTTCTCTCTTTCTTGACTGTAGGTTCGCAGATAGCCAGCCTTTAGAACGTTCAAGTTGCTCCTATTTATAGCCAGCGTGCTAATGGGCTATGGATGCCGCATATGCCTCTGTTTGGTGGCCGCATAGGGCTCCTTCAACAGAATACGGTTGCAACTGTCACCGCCTGCTATGGGCAGATTGCCACATGGTCTTGGTGTAGATATGCTGTTGAAGAGATCTCGGGGTTGTTTTTAACCCGTTGTGTGTGTGACTTGGTCAGCTGGATACGTAGTCGGCACCAATTGTGTGAAGATCTCTGTAGTTTTAACGAAAAGATCTTGTGAGCTGGAGGCCGCATAACAACTTGGCCACATGATGGCGAGGTCGCATAGGTTTTATACCCGCATACGTGCTCCTGTTTGGGCCTTTATCGAATGGTCACTTTGGCCACATGTTGGTGAGATCGCATAGGGCATTGCAGCTACATATGTGTCCATTTTGGCCTTGGTTAGATAGACACTCAGGCCACATGGCATCATGGCCGCATGCTTGTGTAGGCCATATACTTGCTTTCGTCTAGCTTTGGTCAGATGGATACTGCAGCTGCATGTTGCCGAGGCCACATATGGAAGGACACGTGGCATGGCACGTCTGTCGAGGCCATCAATGCAGATGTAACTTTTTATCTTTTTACATGTCGTCCTTTTCACGAATTTTGAAGCTGTCAGAAATTTATGTCAGACATTGGAGACTGTGTTAAGAGATCTTTATATGGCATCTTGCTACTTGGTTGCTCTGACCGCATGTAGATTATTATGCGTCTTTCTATCTGGCCGCATAGATCATGTTTTATATGGCATGAGTTCTATGTGGCCTGTAGATTTTTTATGCTTCTAAAAGACCCGATTCAAAGTTTCCAAGATAAAAAGTTTGGAATACTTTCAATAAGAACCATGGTCGAGTACTTTTGGCCGCATAGGGATGACATATCGCATAACCATGTTACCGTATAGTGGACTCTGCCAGGCTGTCAAATCATTAATGAGAGAATTTGGTCCAATCTTCGGGGAGATCTCTTGGGATTCTGTGCCATCAGGAAATAATGTGGCCTAACAACCGAGGAGTCACCGTCATCTGTGGCTATTACGTGGATCGAGGGAACTCGGGATCTGAACAGCCACCGCTTCATCTCCAGCCGCATATTGCTGCCTATATATATAGGGGGCAGAAAAGAGAGAAAACCATTATTTCACACTTTCTCATTTCTCTTTCTTCTTCTTACTGTTGCTGCCATGGCCTCCAAAGTTGCTTCGTCCGCCGTTGCCGTCGACGCTAAGGATAAGGGAAAGGCCAAGAGCAAGGGGAAGGGTCGTGCCACTGTGGTGGGCCCTCCGTCGTTCCCTCCGACGTTCAGTCGTCGATCAAGGGTAGGTCTTGCACGAGGAATACGAACTGATTCTCTAAACCACAGAGACACATGTGCACAGTTGGACGCATAGATTCGTCTATGCGCCAACTTCTCACTGCCGTATGGGTAGCCTTATAGGCGACCCTGCCGTATGTGAAGCTCTGCCACATAGTGACTTATGCCGCATGAGAGACCATGCTGCATAGGCTACAGTGCCGCATAGTCGCATGGTTTATTTTGGCCGCATAGGCCATCCAGCCGCATGGAAGACCATGTCGTATAGGCTACGGTGTCGCATAGTCGCATGGTTTGGTTTGGCCGCATAGGCCATCCAGTCGAATGAGCATACCCTTCTGAATATTTGAAGTTTTGGTCATAAACTTTCATGGTTTTTTGTAGTGACTCTGCCCACTGCACCCTCTGTCGAAGTGGTCCTTGGTCACGGTATGCTTTCGTTGAATATGAACCTTAGGGATCTGACCACGGCCGTCAAGACCCAGATAAAAAAAACTCCCTCCAGGATGTCAACAGAAGATTGCCTAGCAGTAGCCTGTCGTCTTGTTGAACCAGATAAACTCGGGGGAGATCCCTGCTGACGATGGTCCACAATTTTATAAGAATCCATACTTTTTGTTGGGGGATGCACTGAAATCTTTTTAACCTGAGCTGGGGATGACTAGGAAGAATTGGTCTTTCACCTTCCGTGGGACTGAGATGACGTTTCCTTCTTTTGAACATCACCTGCCTTTGACGGATCTGAAGGTGATGATGGGTCCGCGCCAGATAGGCTGGAACTTGACCCCTGAGCCGTAGGGGGCTCTCCTTGGCCACGTTCGGGCTGGAATGAACAAGGGGGAGTTTCATAGTGCGAATGAGTCATCCCCGTACTCCTTGATTGGATTAAAGCCAGGCCTTGTTGGCAGTGATCTTGGATCAAACTCAGCATATATACGGCGGGCACCTTCCTTCATCGGGTCACCAAGAAGGGAAATTACCCCCCGGGGCGGTTGCAGGTTCTCAGTTGGGCTCATTACAACGAGAACTGGTGCCGTCTAACCCTGTAGATCTTTATAAAGTATGAGCAAGAGCTTCGAGCTGCTGATTTGTTTTTTGCTGTGAGGGGTATGTGCTACGACTTAGAGATGAACCGCCCTTTATTCGTGGCGCTGATGCCTTCGTTCCGGGACTTTATTCACGCCTGGTGGCGAGATGGGATTGGCTCTGCATGAGATGCACGCCGTCTCGAGATTTCCCTGGGGCGATGAACCCTATGAAGAGTATACTCCGAGTAATAAAAATACTCGGAGAACTGGAAGCGGAGAACCCGAAGATGCTGGCGGTGTACAAGGAACTATTATGCCATCACGGTATCTGCCAGCGATCGTCGAAGAAGACAAAGAAATCAACCGAGGGGTCCTCTCCTCATATTACAGCTTGGGCTCGTCATCTTTTCCCGGTATCCACGGAGTCCACTAAAGTTCATGTTCGGGCACCGCGATCTGAACAGGAAGTGGCTGACTCCATCCGGGAGCTGAGGGATAGGCCGCTCCCATGAAGGAAGAAGTAGAGGGTTCCTCGGAGGAAGACGAAGAACCCGTTAACGAACTGGGTAACCTAGAGGGGGAGAACAGCTACTTTCTCAGGGATACCTACAAGCTATCCTCCAAGGCTGTACTGGCGGGATACTTAATGATCTGGTTGCATAACTGCGTGGTCCCTGAAGGGTCTGGGATAATTGAGAGGATCAGCCACACCCTTATTCTTCCGGCTGTGTAGTTGGTTTTTGGCCACAAGTTAGCCCTTCTACCAGCTATGGTGTGCTGTATCCATCAGGGGCTCCGCAACTTCACACAGAAGCTTGAGGACCATTCTGGTAAGAAATATTTCAATATAATTGAGCTTCCTTACCATTATCTGATGGTTTGGCTTCTTTTTTATCACGTGTCTCTGATGTGCCCTGGGACCGATGAGGGCATGGTGGCTGCTGATGCCCATATCCGCAAGTATCGGGGGATGAAGTAGAAGTATGACATAGTTCCTGCCGGCAGAAGGCAGCTCTCGTTCATGACTGATTGGAGTTTCTTCACGTCTGAGCCAGAGTTTACTCACGATGAAAGAAATGTCGCTTACCAAGACAATGGAGGAACGCCCTACAACTAGTCTGAGAGGCTCTTTCGCTGGCTCCAGGCCATTCGTCCATCCCATCTGGTATACCAGAATAAGGCTGCAGTCTTCGTAGAGTTGCCCAACCAATTTGATTGCCAATTGGGCTACACCTAGCTTCTACTGGGTCACCCGAGTGCTTCTCTCGGATATAATGGCAGCTTGCTTTACGGGGCTCGAGCTTGGGCTTACTATAGCGTAACCGGCACTCTGGCTCAGTTTTACCTTCCCGCTATCGGGGTTGTACCGAAGATGTTGTATACGGCCACGAAGTACTACTGCACGGCTAATGCTTTGCCAAATGGCTTTGACCCGGAGAGGAGTTATATCGAAGGCACCATGTTGATGCCTCCGAAAGCGAGGATGCATCGGACGCCCAAAAAAGAAAAGAGTGTTGCCAGGCCTCTGCTTGTGGAGTTGGAGCTGTCAACTGGGGAAGAGCAGACGATATCTCCTTCTGATGATCCTCCAATTGTGAAGCACAAATAGAAGGTCGGGACCCAGAATGCTCGCTACTCCAAGAAGGCGAGGACAGATGTGGTCCCAGAGACGGGACCAGCGACGAAGATTAAGCCTCCCGGGATGGGGACCGCAAGCGGAGAGGTAGGATCCCTTGTACTAACGGTTCCTGAAGCAGGACCCAATTTAGATGCTATGGCGATATCCGTAAACGCTCTTAGTTTAGTTCTTTATGATCCTCTTTATGAATATCTCTTCTGGTCTGTTTGAATTACAGACACAGGAGAAGAGGGACCGTTCCCGACCGGCAGCTGCTTCACTGATATTTTATGCTGAGCCGGAAGATAAAACCCCTTCAGAGTCCGATGTGGGTGCCACAGAACCAGCACCTAAAGCTTCGGAAGATCGGGGCTTGGATACGACTTTGGCGGAGGAGCCTTATACCCCTTTGGAGCACATATCCGTGGAAGACATAGAAGCTATGTGGGAGGCCATGACAATACTGGACGAGCCACGACCTACGCCACCTCCTTCTGGTACGTTATTTTGTAATTTCACAAGAGATCAAATTTTCTGGCTTCAGCTTCATATTCTCTGGACGAAGTTAATTGTTGGTTGTTCTGGTCCTGCAGGTCCTGTTCCTCTCTTACGGACAATGGACGTGGTTGTCGAGGAGGATATCCTGGAAGAAGGGGGGTAGTGAGCTTATCAAGAGGAGGTCTGAATCCTTCCCTCGTCTCTCTAGAGGCGAAGAGCACCCTGCAAGGTCTGTTGTGGGTCCTTCTAGTGCAGTGTCTTCTACTCCCGATGTTATTGCTGGGCACTTGGTTGTTGAGGCCTTTTCGGATGGTTGGATGGTTGGTCGTTCCAAGGAGGCTGTTCCTTATTTTTCCGATATTATGGTGGCAGGATCATCATTTGAGGTCGTTGTACCACAGACTGGGGTTGGTGCGCAAGCGGGTGCCGAAGCAGCGGGGTGCCCTGTTATTCCTGTCCTAAGTCACACCTTCGGCCTTGCTCAGCTACCAGGTGTTCGGGCCTTTGAGATGGCCATGAAGAAGTGTAACGCGAGACATCCCACTGGTCGCTCTTCCACTACTGCTTCACCTTCAAGGCCATCGACGTTATCACGCAACCTGCTACGCTTGTGGCTGCTTCCTCCTACCAACCGCCCTCGACTCCGACGACGCTGGAGAAAATGATAAAAATGTCCAGATCCCCCTTAAGAGCTTCTACATATTTATGAGGCAGGGGGTCCAGAGTGTATTGGAGCGTAACAGGCCTTTCGACTGGGCGAAGGGCTTTGCCAAGATTCAGGCTAATTCTCTGAGGAGCATCCATGGTTTAGAAGAGACAGCAAAAGCGAACCTCATAGACCAAAAGCCAGCGGAGGTGGAGAGATGCCTAATGGAGCTACGACAACATCAGCAAGCGGATATGGGGATACTGATATCTCGTGAGTATAATGAGTTCTCAACAGCGTTGGAGGCAGAGAAGGCCCTCTTCTCTCCGTCTAAGGAAGGTTTGCAACGTGACCTCCAGAAGTTGCAAGACGAGCATGATCAGGTGGGTACCCTTATGAAGGATTGCCTCACCAGGTATAAGGACCTGACCGAGGAGATCAGACAACTCCAAGCCAAGCTTGATGCGCTGGGAAATAGCCTCCGGGAGGCCCAGCAGGAAGAGGGGGTCATCCGAACCGAGGCTAGCCAGGTAGCGAAGAACATGGCTGCTGTTGAGGTCATGGTGCAAAAGGTGGACGACCGATATGAGTCCTATGTCTGCTACGGAAATCCTAAGGTCCTGGCAATAAAAGTTGAGCGCCAGGCTAAATCACGCTTGGACAATCATATTGTCCATCTCCAAAGGCGGATATCAGAGTTGTGCTCCGACCAGCAGCAGTAGTAGTTTTGGGAATTCCCCTTTTTGTCTTTCTCATTATAGTTTGTCGTAGTTTTATGGTTGGGGCGCTATTATCCCTTTAAATATAGTTTGACTTTTCTCTTCCGTAAGAAGAAATAAAAGCTTTCTTTGTTGTTGCAATTATTTGCTGTCTTGAGTTTGACAGAATCACAGCAAACCATGTCTTGGGCTGTGTGGGAGTGAACGGTCACTTGCAGAACGAGTCGTTACGACTCTAGGGTGAGTCGTCGATCTACCACTTATAAGTATCGAGTGTCTTTCGGACTCCTTCCACAGGTTTACCTCTGGTGTGATAGCTTCCAAGGATTGTCCACAGGGAATCGAGGAAACCACTTCCCTTCCCGTGGACAGGGTTGCTTCAAGTCTCCGTTCTGGCATGCCCGAGTCGCTTCCTGTTGAGGACACGGGAGGAGCGTTCGCTGCTTGGGTGCCTAAGGCAGACATTTTCCAGGAACTCCTCGGCTCCTCGTCGGATGGATTACCTGTCACCTTGAAGGGACAAGTGGAACAGACCAGCATAGATACCTTCCGTCAGTTGTTCTCACCTTTGGACGCTTATGTTCTTCATGCTTTTGCGATGTATATAAACAATATGGAGGATTCTAACTCCTCTTATAGTTTATGTTTTGCTCTTAGTTTCCTTTATGTAGAGGAAATTTAAACTTTTAATTTTGTTGCATTCTTGCGTGTGGGCTTTCTGGGTCTTGTACTAGAGGTAATATGGACGTAGTACAACTCCGCAGTTGTTGTGGATATCCCACTGGGGAATTTTTTTTAAGTTTACCTATTACCTTTTGTGCAGCTGAGTGCAAGTAACAAGTTTGGGACAAGCCCTGCCTGAGGTGATATAGACGTGGCAGGTTTTGTGGGCCCTTTACTTCTTGCGCACCTGAGTGCAAGTAATAGATTTGGTACAAGACCTGCCAAAGGTGATATAGATGTGGCAGGTTTTATGGACTTAACACCGCTAGCATACTCCGGGTCGAGTATGGGTGATAAGTTTAGATGACGACCGAAATCAGAGGTAATATGGAAGTGATAGCCGATAGTCAACACCCAGAGGGTCTGCTGAGAGGTAATATGGACATGGCAAACTCAGCCGGGAAGAAATGCTGGGATAGTAGCTCAGAGGTAAAAATGGACGTGAACCAAAGTCCCAAGGACTCGCTAGGGAGTAGTTTGCTGAGGGTGATCTACCTGAGAGTGTAGATAGCCCTGAGGGTTGCCCTGTTGGGGAGCCTATTTTGGGAATCCATTACCTGTTGCGTACTCAGGACTCCTGAGTACAAATAATGGCTTTTACAATAATTTGTGTAGAAATGGAAATGCCCTACATAGGTACTTGCTGGGGATAGAAAATAAAATAAGAGTGTACATCTTGGTTGTCTTGCTGAAGATGAGTGGAGTACAAGTCTAACTTAGACGTAGTACTTTTTCAGGAACTTGCCGTTGATAGATATCATGAACAAGTCATCGTTGGGTTTTGCTAGCCTGTAGGCGCCATTAGAGAATATGGACTCCACGATGAACGGGCCCTCCCATTGAGGCTAGAATTTGCTGGTTGTCTTGTGGGTCATAACCATCGGTCTTTTTACTGTCAAGAAGAGATCGCTAACTTGGAATGTTCTTTCATTAACCCGCTTGTTGAAGGATCCATAGAGACGCGCTTGGTAAAACTTAATATGCTGCTGAGCTAAGAGTCATTTTTTGTCGAGTGCTTACAACTCTTGTATTCATCGGCGATTGTTGTCATCCACGGTTAGCTGATAGAAGAGAGCCACTCGAAGTGAAGTGATTTGGATCTCGAAAGGGAGGACCGCTTTGCTTTCGTACACCAAAGAGAATGTCGTACTTTCTATAGCTGTTCGGACCATTGTACGGTAGGCCCAAAGACATTCACCCAGCTTCTCGTTCCAGTCACGCTTATTAGATGACACAAACTTCTTGAGAAGCTTGATAATGATTTTGTTGAATGCCTCAGCCAACCCATTTGTAGCTGGGTTGTAGGCGGTCAAAGTCACATTATGAATCCAATTTTTGTTGCAGAACCAGTAGAATGCATGACTTGCAAACTGTGGACTATTATCATGAATGATCCATCGTGGCAAGCCAAAGGGGTATATGACGTGATGCTTAACGAAGCTGATAACATTGGACGTCTTGACTTCCTCGAGTGGTACTGCTTTCGCCTACTTGGAGAAGTAGTAGGTGATGGCCTGGATGAATCGGTGTCCCTTGGACAAAGGTGGACATATTGGTCCGATGATATCCATTCTCTATGCCTCAAATGACCAGGATGCTACCGTTGGGTGTAGGAATTCAGATGGCTGGTGGATGAAGTCTGCGTGGATTTGGCACGTTAGGCACTTCCTCTCATAGTCAATCGCATCCACAACCATTGTGGGATAGTAATATCCTATTCTCCGGAGAAGGTCCTGTAGCTTAGGTTCGGGCTGATGGGCACCACAAACCCCATTGTGAACCTCGCGAAGGGCTTGTTTTGCTTCTGCATTCAATAGGCATATTAGCAGAAGGCCGTCATAAGAACGACGATACAACATTTTGGTGGCTGTGTGGTAATAGAACCGAAAAGAACATCTTCTGATCGAAGTGGCATCCTTTGGGTTCTCGAGGAGAATTCTATAGACTGCGTAGTCGGTGAATGGAAGCCTCCAGTCCTGAGCATCAGCGTGTACTTCCGCCGCGTAGCTTAGACATAGGCAGAGGTTATTCTTGGGTCAGACCAGCTCTTGACTGATCATCGTGATTAGCTGATAGATATTGTCTGAACTACCAAGGAGGCAGCGAGGCCAGCCAAGGTGTCAGCCTCGATATTTTGCAACCGGGGGATATGCTTAATGAAGAATCCCTTGAAGGTTGAGATAATGCCAAGTATAGATTGGTGGTAAGGAATTAAGTCTTCATTCTGGACTTCGTATTCGCCTCAGACTTAGTTGACTATCAGCTTGGAGTCACCCTATGCCTCTAAATAGTCCACCCCCACTTGTTTAGCAAGTTGGAGTCCAATAATAAGAGCGTTGTACTCTGCCAAGTTGTTGGAGCATGGTTTAGTGAGGGAATAAGCTCGATTAATGACCAGATTATAGGGGAAAATTAATAGTATCCCAATTTTGGCGAATATTGCCTTTGGGCCCTACTCTCAAAGCGCCATCGAAGAACATCTGCCAGATAAATTTGCATGAAGTCACGTTTGAGTTTGCTACTTCATTTGAAATCTTGTCGTAGAGTTTCGAGGTTTTTGGCACCGGATGTGCTACCAGAAAGTCGGCCAGTGCTTGACCCTTGACGGCTTTCTGAGGGACAAACTGTTGGCCCATCCGGTCTCAGTCAACTTGATTTTGATAGTTAACTAAACCATGCATTGATATGTCACGATTTGAAGCCTCAACACTGCTATTACATGTGATCTGTATTGTATCTATTCAAATGTAATCTTTTATTTATTTGAGTCTAGGATTGATGTAAGCTGAGTCGCGCTGGTAAATCAAAGTACCATTACCCAGATACCTAGTCCACTCAAATAGACCAAAACCTATCCACTAAATCATACAACATTCATTAACAAAGTCTACCATACTTTGAAACCAAACTCGGGCCGAATTCATGTCGAACTTGGACCGAACTCGGTTATCCCTTTGGTAGAAAATTAGCACAGTAATAATATCCCTGATTTTCTGGCCCAACGTTCAAAATTTTCAATTGAATCCCATCCAATTTCTGTCCGAATTATGTTTGCCAACACACTATAAATAGGATTGGATTTCTACATTCTTACTCACTAAGCCATTCTTAATCCTTTTATCCTATTGTGAGCAAACATCTGAGCCTTAACTTTTTCATCTCCAAGAGCAACTCCCTAACCTTCCTAGTGCCAAGTGCGGTCTTGGTCTAGAAGTCTACAGAGTTGTAAAGAGCTTGGCTCCATCAGTTTCTCTCTCTCTCTCTAGTTGTGAAGTTATGAAACTTCGGATCAAACCTCGTGGTGTAAAGAAGTGGCAAGCCATCAGATCAAAGCTTGTGATTCACTATTGGTGATTATAGTGGATAAAACTCTAAGCTTGAGTTCTTGGGACTGGACTAGTCCTCTCAAAGGGAAACTAATATACATCTTGGTGTTTGCATTTGCTTTCTCTTTCTTCTTTACTGCTTTACTTCACTATCTTTATATACACTGTTAGTTAGCAACTGCCTTCATTCTGATAATCTTAAATTAAGTAGATTATTCCGCTGCACTCTATTCACCTCCCTAGAGTTGCTTTACAGTCCTTCAATTGGTATCAGAGCAAGTTCTCTTAATATTTGGCTTACCATCCTAAGAGACTTATGGTAACTGTTAGATCTATCCATACCAACATTGGTGAAGGCTAGTCCACAAATAGGCCACACCTATTTGATAGTACTAACTACACATACTGGAAGACACGTATGAGTTTCTATCTAAAGTTACTTGATTTTGACCTTTAGGATGTAGTAGTAGAAGGATACAATAAGTCACCTAGAGTAGTCATAGATGGTAACCTTGTAGAGAAAACTCATGATAAGTACACAGACACCGAAAGAAATAAGCTAGTCTTGATACGAAAGTTATTAATGCTCTATTTTGTGCTGTAGACAGAATTGAATTTAACAGGGTCTCCACTTGCACAAAGTATGGAAACTTCTTGAGGTCACTCATGAAGGAACCTCTCAAGTGAAGGAATCTAAAATAAGTCATCTAACACAAGAGTATGAAGCATTCAAGATGAAGCAAAATAAGACGATCACTCAAATGTTCACAAGATTCCTCGACATCGTCAACCCTCTATTATCACTTGGCAATGAGTACAACAATCACGAGAAGATTCACAAAGTACTCAGGGGACTCACCAAGAATTGGAATCCCAAGGCTACTGCAATCATATAAGGGAATAATCTTACCACGATGACCCTCGAGACACTCATAGGAAAGTTGATGACTCATGTGCTGGATCTCAAGGAATTTGAAGAACCCACTACCAAGGAGAAAATGATCGCTTTTAAGGCACATCACAAAAATGTTACCAACTATAACTCCGACGACGATGAGTCTCAAGATAAGGAAGTTGCCCTAACTACTAAAAACTTCAGGAAATTTTTAAAGCTTGAGAGATTAAAGAAGAAGGAGCCTACTGAAAATAGTGATGAAGAGCCTATATGCTACAACTGTAAAAAGATAGGACATATAAAGAAAGATTGTCCAACCCTAAGAAAAGGAAATTGCCATAATCACTCATCCAAAAGAACATCATTACGGAAATATGCAAACACTAGTATTTGGTACGAAAGTGAAGCTAGTGAATCCGAAGAAGTGAATCCTCGAGAAGCAGCAAACCTATGTTTCATGGCGTTAGCTGATCAGGTAACAGATAAAAACTCTTATGATGATTTTACTTTTGATGAACTAGGTAATGCTTTTAGTGATCTGCTTGATGATTTTAGGAAACTTAGAAATAAGTACAAGCATGCTAAGAAAGATATTCAAGAATGTCAAACTAAAATAGAAAGACTAACATCTCTACTAAGTGAAGTAAAGGATACCTCTAACGGTTCAGACGAGAATTCTAGACTCAAACTTAATGCTTAACCTCCATGAGGCACTTGCCAGTCTTGATAAGAGCTCTCAGGAGAACGCAAAACTTAAGGAAGAACTCGAATCTAAAAAGAAGAAGTATTCCATTGCTGCACGTTGAATATATGCTCTAACTGCTAAATATGATAAAGTATATGCTACCTCTAAAACATTAGAGATTAGATTGGGTAAACAGGTCGAACAAACCTTCACCCAACCTAACACGAGACACGTAGCAAGACAAAAAAACACTCACAGCTATGCTCATACCCACATGCATAACAGTTCATGCAATCATATGTTCAAAACACAACATACACATAGAACCAAACTTAATCATGCATTCTATTATAGATATCCACAAAGACCACAAAGAAATGTCCCAAACAATCATGCATTCTATCCATATAGACCACAAAAAACTTTTTCGCACAATCTTATCTATCATGCTGCACCAAGCACCAACCAAACAGCTGTATGTCACTACTGTGGTAAGAAATGATATATATCTAGATTATGTAAAACAAGAAAGTTAGTAGATATAAATATTTATGCATGGGTATCAAAAACTAACACAGCAGGACCCTCAAAGAAATGGGTACCAAGGGTCACATCTACAACTTGTTTCGTAGGTAGACCAACCCTCTCATGCTAGAAGCAAGTGGATTCTCGATCGTGGTTGCTCACGACATATGACTGGTGATGCTAACCTATTTGCAACGCTATCGATGAAGAAAGAAGGTTATGTCTCCATAGACAATAACCTCAGAGGATATATTATTGGTAATGGTAATATATGTATTCCTTTCTATCCTGCCATTAAAAATGTTTGTCTAGTAACGGAATTAAAATATAACCTACTCAGCATCAGTCATCTAGTTGACCATGGTTATGGTATTAACTTCGTTAAAAACAAATGCTCTATTTATAAAAGATCCACAAGTAAGGTTATCTTTGAATGGATCACGAAAGATTATATATATATATATATATATATATATATATATATATATATATATATATATATATATATCTTGCAAAAGATACTGACAATGTAGGCAAATGTCTATACGCCAACAAACATAACAGCTGGCTATGGTATATGCGTCTAGGACATGCAAACATGGACACTATTGCAAGGCTATCCACAAAGAAGCTCGTAAGAGGCTTACCAGAGATTACTTTCAAGAAATATATGGTATGTGCTGACTGTGAAAATAATAAAGCTACTAAATCTTTCTTTAAATCAATCAACTCTGTAAGTACCTCTAGACCTCTACAACTCTTTCATATGGACTTGTTTGGACCCAGTAGAGTCGTCAGTCTTTGTGGTAAGCTTTATGCTTATGTTATTATTGATAATTTTTCTAGATACACATGGGTTTATTTTCTTGCAAACAAAAATAAAGCATTCTCTAAATTTGTCACTTTTTGCAAAAAAATGATCACGGAGGCGAATTCGAAAATAGTAATTTAAAAAGATTTTGCAATAAAAATATTTTTTCTCATGAATTCTCTTGTCCTAGAATTCCTCAACAAAATGGTGTAGAGTGGAAGAATAGAACTCTTAGCGATATGGCTAGAGTTATGTTAAATTAGTATAACCTTCCGAAATACTTTTGGGCTGAAGTTGTAAGTACTCCATGTCATGTTTTAAATAGGCTGCTTATTCAACCTATATCAAAGAAAACCCCTAATGAACTTTGGTTTGGTAGAATTCCCACAATTAGTTACTTTAAAGTTTTTGGCTACAAATATTTTATTCTCAATACCAAAGATAACCTATAAATTTTTTGACTCCAAGGCCGATGAAGGTATTTTTCTAGGTTATACCGCCAAAAGTAAAGGATAAAGGATATTCAACAAGAACTCATTGACTGTTGAAGAATCAATCAATGTTACATTTAATGAACACAACACTCAAGTACTAAACGACTGCGACGATAAAGGTAGTCAACCCGCAACCAATAAGACATCTGAAGATACAAACAGTACAAGTCATCCGGAAAGTCTGTCAAGGAGACTAAAGTTCTCCATAGATCATCCTGAGGGCTTAGTAATAGGTGATATATCGAAAGGTTTAAGTATACGTTCCTCAAATAGAGATACCATTGCAAATGTTGCTTTTATTTCTCAAATAGAACCTAAAAATATTGTTGAAGTTTTTGCTAATAAATTTTGGATTTCTGCTATGTAAGAGAAACTCAACCAATTTGAACGTAATCAAGTTTGGGAAGTCGTTCCTAAACCTAATGATTATCCGATCATTGGTACTAAATGGGTTTTTCGAAATAAATTAAATGAGGATGGTTCAATTACACGTAACAAAGCACGTCTCGTAGCTCAAGGTTACAACCAAGAGGAAGGTATTGACTACGATGAGACCTATGATCCTGTTGCTAGACTTGAATATATCTGAATGCTTTGCATTTTTGCTAGTTTTTATAACTTTAAACTTTTTCAAATGGATGTTAAAAGTGCTTTTTTAAATGGAGTTATCAAAGAAGATATTTTTGTCAAACAACCCCCTGGTTTTGAAGATTTCAAATATCCTGACCACGTATTCAAGCTACGAAAGGCTCTATACGGACTCAAACAAGCCCCACATGCTTTGTATAAAAGTCTTAGCTTCTTTCTACTTGGAAACGATTTTTTAAAAGGAAAAATTGATACTACCTTTTTTATAAAATCTTCTGCTGATTCCTTGTTATTTGTGCAAATATATGTTGATGATATCATATTTGGATCCACTAATGAGATGCTATGTAATGAGTTTGCTAAGTGTATACCGAGTGAATTTGAGACGAGCATGATGGAAGAACTGACATTCTTCCTAGGATTGCAAATCAAGCAAGATTCACAAGAAACCTTTATCCATCAGGCTAAGTACACAAAGGATTTGCTCAAAAAGTTTGAAATGGATAATGTAAAGCCTATCGAAACTCCAATGGCAACATCCACTAAGCTTGACCTTGACGAAAGTAGTAAACCAACAGACATACGTAAGTATCGAGATATGATTGGTAGTTTGTTATATCTAACTGTTAGTCGCCCAGACATTATCTTTGTTGTATGCCTATGTGCTAGATATCAGGCTAATCCTAAGGAATCATATTTGTGCGTAGTTAAGCGTATCTTTAGATACCTTAAAGGGACTTTGTCGGCATGCTTATTGTATCCCAAAACCACATCATTTAACCTTGTTGGTTACTCGGATGCTGATTTTGTTGGATGCAAAGTCTATCGAAAAAGCACCAGCGACACCTGTCATTTTCTAGGAAAGTCTCTAGTCTCCTGGTTTAGCAAGAAATAATTTTTTTTGCATTATCAACAATTGAGGCTGAGTATATCGCCGTAGGACGTTGTTGTGATTAAATTTTATGGATGAAGCAAACCTTAGAAGACTTCAATCTGTACTATAAGAACATTCCTATTCTCTGTGATAATACTAGGACCATTAATCTCACCAAAAATTTAGTATGCCATTCACACACTAAGCATATAGAAATTCGACATCATTTTCTAAGGGATCATCAATTACACAGAGATATTTGTTTAAAATATATGGACACGGAACATCAATTAGCAGACATCTTTACTAAACCTTTAGCTGAAGATCGATTCAACTTTATCCGTCGAGAATTAGGTCTTTTGGATTCTAATAAAATATAAGAATCATAAGATGCTTTACAAATTTTTCGTCATATTTTTTAAAAGTTTTAATTTTGTTTGGATACAAGCCGAAAGAGCCCTTCTATCAAAAAGGTATAAATAACCTTAAGAGACACGGTATTTAAGTATCTTCGGACCACCGCTAGCTGGGATCCGGCCCTTACAATTACTCCGAGATGATTTAAACTCTTAAAAATGTACGATTTAAATTCATCACTTATTATTCAGTATTTATATCAAGTCAAGAAAGGCATAATATCGATTAAAGTTACATTTAGATTCTAAAAATAAATGTACATAGAATTCGGACCGAACTCGGGCCGAGCTCAGACTGAACTCGGTTAGTTTAATCTTCTTCCTAATTTGGGTTTCTGCTACTTTATTTATACAACTTTTCGTGGATCATTCATTCAGACCAACAAAAAATATTCCCTCATCCACAAATAAACTTAGTTTTTCTTCCTCCATCCTTTCCTGATGGCCCCCAAAAGAAAAATACATTCCTTTTCCAACTTTTTTTCTGTCCCATTATGCCAAACATAGGAGAATTCGACGGTTTCACTTTTCGAAGCCTCAAAATTTTAAATAATTGGTTTAATGACTTCTCCGAAAGATATATCTGCCTTGGCCATCCTATTTATTTTTTATCCCAACACAATGACTATCTACCTATTCTTCAAAAACTCCAACTTGAAGAACTTGTTGCGACCCAAACCGATATTTACACCAATGTTATTCAAATATTCTATTGTAACTTAACATATGGATATAATACTATTTCATCTAGAGTTCATGGCATTACAATTGAATTAGATGCGGATGACTTAGGAAAAATCCTATGCATTTTTGCTGATGGACAAACCCTAGTCAATATCATGCAAGTTCAATTAGACCACGTATCACTACCATATTCTAAAATAGGGGTAATTTTATCATTTTTTTTATTATAAGTATTGTGTGTATTTATTTTAAATAATTGCATGATATATATATATATATATATATATATATATATATATATATATATATATATATATATATATATACATATATATATATATATATATATATATAGTGTTCTTTAATGCATGAGTTAGTAGACTAGGCCTAGAAGACCACTAGATGAACCCCTGACCGAAATATAGGATTAAGGATTTAATTGGTAATTTTTGGGATTAATTATTAAGGTTATAATTTATTATTGTGATTTTATTTAATTGTTGTGCCTTACCGTTGCTTCGATATTGGGAGCACTACACTAGCTTTTATCTTCCAACAAATTTTACATCCTTGTCCTAGACGTGTCCGTCTTCCATTCTGACCTTTGTGTAACTCATAAATATGCTCTTTGTGCTTCATTTTAGTCGCACAATATTCGTTACGGACGTTTATTTTAAATTCCAAATAAATCCAACTTTATATCTTTGTGCGTTCCAATCGAAATTAGAGACACAATCTTGACATATTTTGTGCAACCCAAATTATGACAATATTCTATTCTGAGTCTTCTACATCCATGACACTTGTGTCCCACCTAATTTTAACCCTATACAATTCCAATTAATTTTAGAACACCATTTACATTAATTTTAATTAAATTAATGTAAGGACCCAATTTAATCCAAAAACCCTACCTGTGCAATTTTCTAATTGTTGGGGACTTATATGTAAAGTGCATTGAGGTGCCCACCCCATTGGACCAAACACATGAAGAAATACCAATTTTCTTCATTGACCGGTCATGTGAATTTTCTCCATAATTTTGGAGTGTGCAACACTCAACATCAAATCCTAGCCATTCATTTCAAACAAAACCATCCTAGCCTTTAAAACTTCTACATGTAGAAAGCCAAACCCAAATCCCAAGGAGTGCCAACCGGCCCAACTTCCTAGGCTAACATCAAACCATATTTTTCTACATATATAAATATATATAACTTTTTCTTTATTTTTCTTCATCACCACCAATACCTAAACCTAGCCGAACCCAACTTCTTCCCCTCTCCTGTTCATCGCCTCCACCCTCATCCCTACTCGCCGGAGCCCAGCCCCGACCGTTCTCGACTTCACCATCACCGCCGCCAGTACTACCCAACCGCCTGTCAGCCCCTCCTCGACGACACAGTGACCCCTCCTGAACCGCGATATCATCGTTCCCATCATCCAGCAGCCGACGTTGTCTCCTTTCTTTACGACCCTGCCGATCACCTGAACCCGGCGAACTCGACCACCCTGACCGCCTGAACGTCGATCATCCCGTCTCCCTTCCCTTCTCCACCATCTCGACTGAGCAGCCGCTGTGCACCGAATACACCCGACCTCCTTCGACCCCACTGTACACCCTCTCCTCACCGCAACCACGCCGGACCCCGGATCCACCCGACTTCCCTCCTCCTTCTCGACAGCACGGTCCAACCGTTGAACCTCCTTCCTCCATCATAATCATCGTCAACATCACCAGCACTACCGTCATCCTCACCTCGAGCATCGACTTCCCTCGACAATGACTTGACCGGACCGACGACCTCGCCTGAGCATGCCGGACAACAGCAGGAGCAGGAGCAGCCGAGCCCTCTCTGTGACGCGATCGAGCACCACCTCGACGTCGAATACACCCCTCGTGCACGTGCACGCTGAGGCAAAGGTTCGAAGTGCTTTCTCTTGTGATTTTGTGCATGTGGGAATAATCTTAGGATTTAGCGTGTTATTTCATGATAAATTTTGTTAGATGTTGATTGCAAGAGACCATGCAAATAAACCTAGTAATTTATTTGTATGTGTGCGTATGCATATAATATATATATATATATATATATATATATATATATATATATATATATATATATATATATAAGTAATCAATTGCTAGTACCAAGTATGTTTGTAATATGAATATACTGTATGACCCTAGGATACTGTGGATTCCCTGTATAATTGTATATGCCTATATGACCCTAAGAATTTGTGAGTTGACTGCCTTATGTACACTGACGTACTGGCGAGACATGTTTTAGTGATTAACTGTCTGATTATGCACATCAATTGAGATATAACACCATGTAATTAGACGTACGCTTGACCCTGCTAGATGACCAATATCACCCCTAGCGTAGTCTCTGAGTTCAGTGTATTTATGTTTGTGTGTGTATTAGTGTAATGACTGATGCTGTATTATTATTAAATGATGTCTATAGGACTGTTGGATTATTCAGACAAGACTTCGGAAACAGGATATTGGTATTGCCAGCAAAGGACCACAGGCGAGTACAGTCTCTGACAGTTTTCATTATATTGATCATCTTTATGATTCTAGTTGTATAGCGTACATGATTCTGACACTGTGGATACATGAGTTGGCATTATCGAGACCTGTCACGAGGAGTCGTGATTGGGATCTATCGTGCTAGCTGGGGACGGAGAAATATTAGTAGATTATGTGATCATACCCAACTCTACATAAATTATAGCTCACCCCACACCTCACATCGGGTGCAGCCTGACCATTAAATGCCTCATAGCCTGTTATATATTATTAGCCTGACTATTAGTCGCATCATAGCTAACTGGATGGTTAGCCTGACCTTACATGAATTATAACTAATCATATATAGCAAGCCTGATCAGTCCCAAGACGATCATATGATAGACTGATGTTTTACACACGTAGCTAGATAGTCTATAAATGTATTTCTAGTTTATTGATCTAGCATTTTCCTATGTTCTAGTTTATTGTTCTAGCATTTACTTATATTCTAGTTCATTGTTCTAGCATGCACTTGTATTTCTGTTTATTGCTAGTTATACCATTGATGATGATATATTCTCCAGCATTTCCTTATTCCAGTATTTTATTATCTCCAGTATTTTTTATTGCCAGTATTTATATCCATTTTGTATTTCTTTACACTGTATTATAGTTTTTGTCAATATACATGGAACTGCTGTTAGTGCTTATACTTTGCTCCATCATGACTGAAAATATTTTTCCAGACTGTGACTTAGAGGACTTGTTTTCGGCATACTTGGAGATTTGGATGTTATTGTTTGCAGGTTAGACTATTTTGTTGTTTAGACTTGTATTGTATTTCATTTATTTTTTCGATATCTTATCGTGCTTTAGTTTATGTGATTGAGTATTTTCAGATTATATTGTGATATCTGTGTCTAATTATGGAGTTGGATATTCGTGTGAGATTGATTAGCTAGTATTATGACCTAGACAGCGTTCTACCGCCGATGCTGCGGCGTAGGCTGGACGTACCCACGTACTCGTGCCCCTATATCGGGTGTGGATCATGATACATTTTTAGTGGTGGCCCATGCAGGTCAGGCTTCGTAAGTAGTACGATGTCGTGGTAGTACGACAACTTAGTTGTACTACTGCGTGCATGCGATAGGATATAGGACATAGGATACTAGGATGAGAGAGGATACTCAATCATAGAAAAAATTGAGAGATTCCTGGGATGACCCTTGAGAATCTTATTATAATTTCTAATTCAAACCTTTTCTCTTGTTTTTGTCCGTTCTCACTTGTTGTTATTAAATTTGATTCTTGTTGATCAGTTGTTAAATTTAATTATTGGTGTCATTGTTGAGTTTGATTTTATATCGAGATAAACTTTACGGACTAAAATTTATGGTATCATCTGATAACATATGTTGATGAGGACAATGAGAAAGGTAAATCGTCTACTTTGATTATGGAGCCTAGAATTTATTGCAGCCATATTAGCTGGCATGTCAAAAACATAGGAACCTGACCTTGGATGTATATATCTTAGTAATAAAATTTAGAGTTTCTCGCAGCCATACCGGTTGGCGTGGCGAGGATTCTACATGACATGATTATAGAGTTGCATACCTTAGTTATGGAACCTATCGTTTATCGCAGCTATGCTTACTGGCGTGGCAAGGATTCTGAGTGCCATAATTTCGGACAAACGTGTATGATTATCAGGTTATATCTTAAATTGGTTCTTAAAGTATTATCTCAATACTTATCCACTTCTGTTATTCTAGGACTTTGTTCCATCATTTTTGCTAGCAGTAGAGTTACCTTCAGTCCTTAGTCCAGTTCCTTTTGAGTTTTATTTCTTTAAGGATCCCTGTTAGTGTGATAATTGGTGACTTACAATTAGGTCTGTGTCTTGTATCAGTGTTGACTGAGTGTGGCTTGTGAGTCTGTAAGTGTTTCTTGGTTGGACATGTGAGCAGTAGGCATCAATCTTGAGATAACCCATAGCGTAGTACCTTGTAGCAATAATTCTATGATAGGTGTCATTATAATTAGTATTGGTACTATAGATAGAAGGGGGAGTAAAGAGTATCAGTGATGATTCCAGGAGTTAGTATCAAAGTTAGCATGTCAGTCCTGGATAGTCATGAATTTATGTAGTTGGATGATCTATGTAAACAATTAAGTATCAAGAAAATTTTGTCGAAAATTAATGGAGCATGATATTCAATTTGATAGTTGATACTTGGGTGTGTCAAGAGAAAAGAAATGTATATACATAAAGGGTATTAATGAGATGCCATGGGTAGATAAATATCAAGATTGGTCATGAAAGGTGTGAAGTGTATCACTGATTAGTGTACCAGTCTGTAAAAGGTTAAGGGGAGATACTTATACATCAATAGAGATATGGAACCATATGCCTGCCTTTGAGAGTGAAGTAAAACATGAGTGTTATAGAAAGTGCAAGTGGTCATGAGTTCTAGTGAGTGTGATGAGGTAATCTAATGATGAAGCTAGTGTTATTATACCAAGAGTGCTAGTATTTCCACACCAAGAATTAGTTGAGAAATGTGCTAGTAACAGTAAGTACCTAGTGTGATAATCTTAGATTGGTGTATCAGTTAATATGGATAGAAAATTATTGGAAGTAATGTGCAAGTAATCCGGGTAGTACAAATTTTAGTACACAGTTGAGGAGTGTAGACAATTGGTGTATTTGTGTGTATATTGTGTGTTAGAGACTGTGAGTATATATATGTATACTTAGATAGATGTGGATTTAAATTTATAGTTTAAAGATTGGAAATAAATTTTAATTTTTAAGAATTTTTGAGGAGTTGAGATTTTATGTTATTAAATTTTTTGAGGATTCAAATTCAATTCAATAAACATAGTCAAAACTATAAAGATTTTTGGAAGTGATTAAAATTTTATTTCAATATTTGAATATTTGACTTTTGAGGAAAAGTATATGCATTTTATTTTAAATTGTTCAAGAAGTTAAATTTTGAGGATAAAATTTTATGGTGGGTAAGAAATGTATAACAGTATATGAGTAGATGAAGTACATGTGTAAGGATCTGTTGGCTAGAGCATGCCTGAGATGGCACTACAAACTGACTTGGGTGTCCATCTAGAGTTGTATTAGAAGAAGAAGTACTTAGTATGGTGTGTTGCACTTGGTATGCACTTGAGTGATAAGAACAATTAGTATAAACAATTGCAGTAGGTAAGAGAGCTAGCAGTGGTTGTTCCTGTAGTAGAAATAGTGGTACCAAAGGATAGGGGTATCAAACTTTGGATGCATCATTAAACCTATGGTTATGTTAGAGGTTCTTGGTATCAGATTTTGGTATCAATAGACATGTATGTGCAATATGGATGTATCCATGGATATCTTGTGGACTAGTGATTAGTTGATATGGGTATCAGTGTATAGGGATAGGAATTAGTGAGTGAATGTGCCAGAGTTAAGTGTATGATAGAGATTGAAGATGTCCAAGTGATGGGTTAGAAGGCTATGTTATATTCTTTCCTTCTATTCTTTTCCGTCTATTTTATTGATTTATTGATTCCTTAGTACCATAGCTTGTATCAGTAATTTTTTTGCTAGAATATAATTAGTAGTATACCCTGACAGAGACTGCAATACCATGACAAAACAGACCATAACCATGCATGTTTTTTTTTAGATTGTATGTTGTTACATCTGATTCTTGACACCGTGCTACATGGACTAGTATATAGATTAGATCTGCAGTCATGAGATGTTACATTGGTTATTGTATTGACATTGTACACGACATTGGTGTTAGACATTGATATTAGACATTGTACATGATATATTGGACATTGATCGTGTATCGTGACGTTTCATGGTTAGATCCACAGTACTAGTTGGGGGCGAGGAAATTGCTAGTGAGAGATGTGATCAAATCCCTATCGTACAAGTGTAGATATTGTTAGTGTTAATCATACACCTCACGTATGATTAGCCCGGCCATGTAGCTATCGTACAAGTTCCCAAGCCGACCACATTTTGAAACTACTATTTCAAACACTTAGAATAGTTTCAATTCTCCATTTCAGTCATATACTACATCATCCCGTATATGATATTGTAGTTCTTTCTCTTCATTTTATATATGCATTGACTGTACCATATTGCCTATATTGCCTGTTCTCTTTATTTTGTCATTGCATTTATTTATTTATTATCTTCTCTCAATATATAGCATCATCTATTTATTGTTTTATAGTCCTTATCAATTAACTGGAACTGTTATTTGGGTTGTACTTCGCTCCATCCTGACTGAAAATATTTTTCCAGACTGCGACTTAGAGGACTGGTGTCCGATATATTATGGACCATAGAGAGAGTTGCTGCAGCCTTGGACCTTGTAGCCAGGTATGATTCCGAGAGGTCTAGCCTGGATCACTAGTTATTCAGTTAGTTTCTTTCAGTAGTTTATGGTACCGGATTTGTTTCCGGCATACTTGAGACTTGGATGTTATTGTTTGAGTTAGACTATTTTTGTTTAGACTTGTGTTGCATTTCATTTATTTTTTTCGATATCTTATCGTGCTTTAGTTCTGTGATTGAGTATTTTTTTATATTATATTATGATATCTGTGTCTCCTTATGGAGTTGGATATTCGTGAGAGATTGATTAGATAGTATTATGACCTAAATAACGTTTTACCGTCGATGCTGCGGCGTAGGCTGGACGTACCCACGTACTCGTGCCCCAAATTTCGAGTGTGGGTCATGACAGATCAGAATTGATGGAGATGGTGGTTGGCTCCATTGGTGTTGATGGGGGTGAAGGAGGGAGGACGAAGGTAATGAGCTTAGGGTTTGGACAATCGATAATGGCACCAACGGAGTAGGGTGCAAGTTGCATGGGTTGGGTGATGATTATAGTTAAAGTTGATAGGCGGTGAGAGAGATAGAATAGGATGAGGGAGGAGGTGATTTATAAGAGAGGGGGGTGGGAGATACAAATGATGATGATTAATTACAAAAAGGCTTTGATTTCATGGTTTGCTTATATAGGAAGTAGATATATGGTTAGCTTTGATTACAAAGGAACTTGGTTTAGATATTTAAAACTAGATAGGATAAGGATGATTTCCTTATGATAAGGGAACTCGACTATTAAAAAATTATTAGGATGGGAACATGAGTTCATTAGGTAGTTTAAGTAGATTTGAATTATAAATATTTCTTCTACAAGTTATTTTATCAATCCATTTCGAAATAGGCAATCAATATCCCTATGTGCATATTATTTATAGATGATTTTGATTTTCATAATTATAATCTTTAGGATTTATTCAAATTCAAATTCATATAATTATCTATATTTTATTATATTTTGATTTATTAATTAATAGCTAGATGATTTTACTTAAGTATATTTTATTTTATTTTCCCATTTTTATTTATTAAGTTTTCTCTCATTAATTCAAATTATAAAAAAGATACTTAATATTATATGCTAGGAAGAATTAAATGATACATAACCATAATGCAAGAAAATATTAAATAACCTAAAAAGGGGGCTTACAGTCGATTGAAGAAGAGTTTTTATGGTTTAAAGTAGCTCCACTGCAGTGGTACAATAAGTAGTTGTTTATGGGAAAGCATGGTGTGTGTTTGTAAAGTATTTTGTCGATGATGATTTCATCATTTTACTACTCTATGTGGGTGATATACTATTTGTGTGATGAAATGCCACTATGATAGTGGAAATAAAGCACCAACTATTCATGGCCTTCTCTATGAAGGATTTGGGCACATGGGAGACTATTCTTGGGGAGGAGATCAGCCGAGAAAGAGAGTTCAAGATTCTTTTGTTGTTCCAAGAAAAGTACATTTACCGTTTACTTCTGTGTTTCAGAATGAATGGGTAAAAGAAAGTGAGCACCTCTCTTATAACTCACTTTAAGCTCCACAGAGTATCCATTAATAAAGGACAAAAAGAAAGATATGGAGAGAGTTCTATATGCTTCAGTAGTGGAAAGTCTCATATTTGCTATGGTGTGTACAAGGACAAATATTGCTCATACAATATTCATGGTTAGTAGGTATCATTCCAACCTGGGAGGATACATTGGAAATAGTCAAATAGATTCTTTGTTATCTTTAAGGCACTGCTGATTTGAAGCTTTCAATCGGGAGTGACAGGCCAAAACTGGTTGGTTATATTGATACTAATACGGTTGGAGATGTGGATACCAAGAGATCAATTTCGGACTATGTTATGATGTTTGTTGGTCGGTTAGTTTCATGGCAACCACGGTTGCAGAAGTGTGTTATATTGTCTATGATAGAGGCTGAATTTATTGCGGTAACGGAGGTTTCTAAGAATTTATTATTAATAAAAAAAGTTCCTGCAGGAAATAGGGGTTAAGCAATAGCAGTATATTTTGCTTTGCGAAGCCAAAGCGCTATTCACCTTGGGAAGAAATCGATATTTCATAGTCAGTCCAAACATATTATAACTTTGTAATACTGGATACGAGATTTGTTAAAGGTAAAGGATGCAACGTTTGAGAATGTTCATACAGAGGAGAATAGAACGGATATGCTCCCGAATGTTCTACCGATGGAAAATTTTGAGTATTATCAAAGGATTATCGAAATGACGAGCTCCTCCATCTGGTTTGTAAGGGAATTATATGTTGGTCTTGGGTGGGGTTCACAACCTATGTGAAGAATATGCCGGAGTACAACGAGCTCCATCCATGTGTCTGAGAAGGCCAGTGAGTCAAAGGCGATGAAGGAGGCTCGATATGAGAGTGTCTTAATTTTTTTGATAAAGTTGTAACAGTAGCAACAATATTATGTCGTTATAATGAAACAGGCGTGTCGCCGGTACACTCGTAATACAATAGTTTGTCCCAAAATGGTTTTGACTCAAAGTACATATTTTTTAGTATACCCCCCGCATACCATCGCTGGTATACAAGTGTTGGGGGAGAAGGTTAAATTTGGATCATTTTTTGTAACACCATTAGATCGTGATCAACGATCCACATCTTTTTCGGAGTTTGGTTTTTTAAATAGGTAGTTCTTAACCGTAAACTCAAGACATTACAATCTAAGGAGAGAATTTTCTCAACGGGTGCAATTTTCTAAGAGAGGAATAGGTGGTTCGGAGTTTCAAGGGTTGATTTAAAGAGAGATCGATTTGAAGAGTTTTTTATTGGTTCCTCCTCAATTTTTCGTCTTCGGTAATCTTTTGTACTCGTTGTAATCTATTTCTATATATTTGAAGTATTTTTATGATCCATATGGATCGGTGGAGAAGTTTGTAAAGGAATCGATGAATTTTCTTTATTCCACTATAGAAGGTTTTTCAAAGTTGGACTCTGATCATCCCGTAAATTTTTTTATTAGGATTTTTACGTAAAAATACTTGTTTACGTTGTGATCTTGTGTGGTTTTGTTTGAAATAATTGGTTTGTAGAACTTTTTTAAGTCCTCACTAAGTTTTATATATCGCACTACCAGAATAACACATATTAGCGACGTCCAAAAATGTCGCTAATATGTAAAATAACGTCGCTAAAATATTTTTACGACGTATCTATCGATGTTTTCACGTTGTCGCGTATTACATGGTCGCTGACAAAAAAAACGTCGCTAGTCATCGTTGTAGCGACGTATATTTTCGACGAGCAGACGTCGCAGAATATATGACGATTAGCGACGTGTAGTCATTAACTTGGCGACTTATTCTTTGGTTGCAACACGTCGCTATATTAGCGACATTATGAGCGACGTTTAGCTCCAACAATGCTAACTTGGCGACTTATTCTTTGCCATGTCAGCAAACTAGCGACGTGTAGCAACGTCCTAGCGACATCCATGGTACCAGGTAGTGATGTTACGATACTTGTTAGCTATGTAACTATACATCGGTAAACGTCACATAACGTCACTAAATTGATTTTTTTTAAGAAAAATAGGATGCAGTTTGTAAAATATTTTCCAAGAAAACTCTACCTGCAGTTATAAAATCACAGTTTATATAAATAGACTCGGAGCAACCCTCCGTTAAATTTTTTTGGTTCGTCGACCCCTTCGATGGAATACTCAACACCGATAAATTCACATACAGTTAATATGAATAATAAATTAAACTCACATAGAAAAAATCTACAAAGTTACATTACACAAAATATGTCTCAAGAAGTAGATAAATGAATTTAAAATAATTGTCACATGCATCTCAGAATGTAATAAAAAGTATAAAATAAATACATCAAAGACCCAAGAACGGGCCAATACACACAAACATACTAAAACCTGTCCAAACAAGGACTATTACTGATCAGGAGGAGCACCGTCGTGCATCTGGGTTAGAAGGAACTTATACTGCTCTTGTAAAAGCGTCACCGATACCGATGGAGGAGGCAGTGATGGAGTCGCTGTCGATGTCTGCGGACCAGGAGGACGGATCTGCTCTAATGCTAGCAGTCGAGCATTATATGAATCCATGGCAGATACCACCCTCGAAGTGTTCTCCACCACCGACTGACTCAACAAATCCTATGCCGCATGTATCCTCGCAAGTAAGTCGCTAATGGCAGTATGCGACCCCTCCATCTCCATCTATCTCCGCTCCGTAGATGAGGCCAAAGTTGCCAAGCTGCGCCCTGTCTTCTAGCTCATAGTCCTGAGCTTCATAAGGCTGTGATCTGTCGTCTAGCTCAGAGTCCTGAGCTCCATAAGGCTATGCTCGAGCGAATCGAAACGTGCGGTAATCGTCCCATCGTCCGTCTGCGATGCAGACTATGGCCGCTCCGTAATCCTCCATAGCAACTCGTCACGCAGGTCATCAATCTGACGGTCAACGCTTTCCTGGGCTTGTGCCGACGTCTGCGAGAAATGCACACTAACAGAGGGGGCCCTGGAGGACTGCGTCGCAACAAAGGTGCCATAGGATCTCGTACCGTAGTACGTACTCCTCTGAAGACCACCAACGACGGTCATCCAGAGCTTGTCCGTCGACGGAGCTGTAGAGGGCTGCAAGAAAGTACCAGCCCCTCCCTCTACAGGTACACTAGCAGTCGCCCACTTACGTAGTTTAAGTTACTCGTCCTAGAAAAGTGGTTGCTAACTTCTAAGTTACTTATTAATAACTATAACTATATATATATATATATATATATATATATATATATATATATATATATATATATATATATATATATTTGCATATTTTCTAAGTTATATTAAAACTAACAGAGGATAGTAAAACGTACATAGGTCTACGTGGCCTTCTCATCGATGAGCTTTTCACCCTTCCGATGGGTGGCCAGGAAGACGATCACCATGTTGGCGTCCTCACCCCTTTGTACCTGTTAAAAATTATATTATTTTTATTAAAATTAAACATCTTAAAATAATAATATTTAATAAAATATATATGGAAATCGAACCACCGCACCACTTTCCTGCCTTCGATCTAGCCGCCTTTGCCTTCTCCGACCTTTCCTTGAACCTGGGTTCGTCGAATCTCGCCTTCATCGTAATCCACTGTTCAGGCGTAATCCAACCCTGATTGGTTGTATGGAGCAAAAACGAACCTTCTGGCCATCTATCGCATCAAGGATCATCTTGACGACGACGGCAGAAAACTGATCCTCGATCTTCTCAGCCCGATGTGGTGGATAGAAATAGGTTTTCTACAAGAAGTAAAATAGAGAGTTACATAATATGCAAAAATGATCATTGATATTAAAAGTAAATATATTTTTACTTTGAAGTGGGCAAACCAGAATGCCTTCATATCTTCAGGAACATCTGAGTAGTTGATCCAAGGCCCACCATAGTCCTACCTCAGAAAATGCCACAGTGCTCTCTGTACCGTCGAGGGACGATATCTATACAACGATAATTAAATTTATGAATATATAGATATAACTATTTAGAAAATATTAACTATTTAACTTACTTGCTAGGCCCGTCCCTCCAAATCTCCAACATCGTCTCGTCCGGAGGATCGCATGGAGGATCGCTCTAATCATGTGCAGACAGAGTCAGTTCAACCTTCTCCATCTGCTCTCTGTCTCCATGGTGCCGTCAGCAGGAGGAAAGCTGGACGGGGGAGTAGTATCAGGCCTAGACCTGCTCGTCCCAGGAGTAATACCATGTACCGTTGATGGAGTCGGAGATGTGACTAGTCGGTACACTGGAGTACTCTGCGACGAGGATCCAAACCAATAATTGGTACCGGAGGAGCACTCTATCTAGAGGATCTACCTTCGAATAATCTGCGTCGTCATATTATACCTGATAGTAACATATGATGATAAAACATAGGCACAATCATAGTGACAACTTGACACCCTACACTATTTTACAACACAAATATACATATAACCAAATACAACACATAAGGCCCATCATACATATATAACCAAATGCAACAGAAATATACACATGCAACACTATTTTGGAAGAAAAGTATGTCTGTGTCGGTGTATCGTGTCAGCATGTGTGTGTCATGTCAGTGTGAGTGTGTCATGTCTCTGTGTCTGTGTCATATCTCACAGTATTAATAGAATTGTACAATAAATAACTAGTAGTGTCACAAGTCTAAATGGATAGTATATTCTACAGTCAAAATATAATACATATCACAAGTCGAAATGGATTTATTTTATTTTTAATTATCTTCAGAATATTTATCTTCTTCGTCTTCCTCGCCCTTCTCTTCCTCTTCCTACTCATCTTCACTTCCATCTACTTCGTCTTCATCTTCATGTTATGATAATTCTACCTCTTCTACATTATTAGTCGTGTAATGAGTAACTTCCATTGAGTCCACATCTATAATATTTGTTACAAGAGGTAGCTCGTCCTCCTGATAAGCTATTTCGTCAACGTCGTATTTCTAGCTTTAGTCTTACATATTGCCCACTAGTCCGACCTCGATGTTCTCCCTCTAGGATAAGTTATAAAGTGCATGAGCTGAGCCTGACTTGATAGGATAAATGGTTTGTAGCCTTGATATCTACGCTTGTAGTTTATATCCATAAGACCATGCTTGTCAATTTTCCAACTTGATCTTGAATCGGATCAAACTATTCACACTTGAATAACACAATCTTAGTAGGTTCTGTGCCATAATTATATGTTAACTCCACAATATCTCGTAAGATGATAAATAAATTATTGCCTGGATTGACGTCTTTGTAGTTCAAAGATTTAATACAAAAACAACTATTTTCAAGGAATCAAGATCCAGGAAACTGTCTCTAATTGGAGCATTTGTTGAGTTGAACCTAAACCCATTCACACAGTAACTTGGCCATATTTTGATGGCAGTAATTGGTCACTTGGCTAGAGTTCTAATAGATTCAGTCTCGGGTGTTATTAGACGATCGACCTAAATACCAAAGAAGCGATAATAAGTTATTTATTGTGCAAGTGTATACAGAAAAAGTAATTACCGAGCTCCTTATATATGTAGTCAACCAAGAAGAAAAATGACGTCTCATTTCTTGTTATACTTTTATGTCTATTATGTAGGGTCTAACCGACCTAAGCTCATCATTATATGTGCTAAAAAATAACGAAGCAACCACCGATTAATATCATAATATTAGTTTATACTATTATATTAAGATAACGTAAACGTAGACATATAAATTACTTACCCCTCTAGCTTCTCCACTTCATCATCGTCGCAATTGAGTAATATATACAACTGAGCAGCCCTTAGCTCTTCGTCATTCAAATAACTCTTATTTATTTTCCCCGAAGGATTTTCGGATGCATTGAATACTTTTAGTATTGCATCATTAGATTTCTGATATCTGTCGTTGTTTCTCGGAGCTCTCGTTCTATTAGTAGCAACATGAGGTTTGAAATACGTCGAGCAAAAGTTTGTAATCTCCTCGAGAACATAAACTTCACAAATAGAACCCTCAACCCGTGCCTTATTTTTAATATTTCTCTTTAGGTGATTCAGATGCCGCTCGAACGGGTACATCCACCGATAACCGACAGGTCCACCAAAATGTGCCTCATAGGAAAGATGTATTGGAAAATGCTCCATGGAGTCAAAGAATCAGGAGAAAACACCTTCTCTAGCTTGTACAGTGTTACATCAATGTCCTTCTCTTGCTTTTCTAGACGATCGACGAGCAACTTAGTAGAACAAAGATCTCTGAAGAATATGCCGAGCTTTGTCAATGGATCCCAGAAGACCTGCGATAAGAATTCTTGAAATACAATCGGAATTAACCTCTCCATGAATACGTGACAATCGTGGCTCTTCATACACGTCAGTTTATTCTCCTTGAGGTTGACGCATCTTTTTAAGATCGACACGTACCCGTCTAAAAATTTTAGGCCCTGAATCCACCTACAAAGTCTCCCTTTATCCTCCTTCTCCAGTTAGAAAATTATCTTAGGTTTCTTTAACTTTTCATTCCCCTCCTCTATTAAATGAAACACAGGACGTCTACATATCTCTTCCAAGTCCAACCTGGCCTTCGAATTATCTTTTATCTTCCCCTTTACGTCTATTACAGTATTAATTATGTTGTTAAACACATTCTTCTCGATATGCATGACATCAAGGTTATGTCTGATCAGATTGGTGCTCCAATATGGCTGATCCCATAATATACTCATTTTCGTCTAGTTATGAGGGTGACCAAATCTATCACACTTGTGCCCATTAGCAGGCTCTTCGATAGCACTTGGCAAATCTTTTACCTCTTCCCATATCGTGTATCCTTGCCACCTTGGTGGTGGATTGGTCTTATCCACAACGATGGCACGAAAAACATTATTGTTCCTCTGGTATGGATGATTCTTCGGCAGAAATTATCGATGACAATCGAAGGACAGTTTGCCTCCGTATTTCAAACAAAAAGCCTTGGTGCTGTCCATGCAATACAGACATGAGAGACGGCCATGAGTGCTCTATCCCGATAATATTCCATAGGCCGAAAAGTCGTTGATGGTCCACATAAGTGTTGCCCTCATCTGAAAATTTTACTTTCTAGAAATATTGTACGTGTTGGCATCTACTTCCCCCAACTGATTTAACTCATCTATCAATGGTTGTAAATACACATCGATGTTCCTCTTCAAATTGTTCGAACCCGGGATAATAATGGTTAGGAATAAATTATGGAGCCTTCATGCACATCCAAGGCGGTAGATTGTATGGAGTGACGATCACAAGCCAACACGAATACTGGAACCCCGAAAGTCTGAATGGGGTAAACATGTTGGAGGAGAACCCCAATATGATATTACGTGGATTCAAAGCAAAATCTGGATACTCTTGATCAAAGTGCTTACATGCTTCTCCATCGGATGGATGATCCAATACTCATTCGATCTGTTTTTGTCTGTGCCAACTCATGTTTTCTGCAGTCTTCTTCACCATAAAGAACCTTTCCCGCGACATCAAAGGCAAGTAGGGCATCAAAACGGTAGGCTTCCTTGCACCGACAGACCTTCCTCTACCAGTGGCCTTGTAGCGATTAACACCACAGAATCTGTATGCGTCTTGATCCTTGTCGTCTTTGTAGTACAACATGCATCCGTTGTAACATGCATCAATTTTCTTGTATCCCATCCAGAGCGATCTCACCATCCTCTTAGACCGGTAGAATTCTTTAGGTAACTTAGCACCCGCTGGCAAGATTTCTATAATCAACTCCATCAGTCGGTTGTAGCATTCTTGCGACATGTTAAAATCAGACTTGATGCTCAACAGTCTTGTAACTACCTCCAATGGTGAATGATCCTCACAACCAGGATATAATAGAGTCATTGCATTCTCCAGTAACTCAATAAACTTTGCAGCATCGGCATTCGGTGCCTCCTTAACATCATCATGATTGTCCGGATCGAAACTAGGCCCGACAGTATCAAAAATTATGTTCACGCACCCGTCGTCGTAATCAGCGTGGTCGTGGACATCTTTATAGGCTCCACATAAGGCTCCGGCTCCGATGTTAAAGACACAAGTTCTCTGTGTGAGGTCTACTGAACATAATTCGGCGTAAAATCCCTTGAGTACAAATGATATGTCATATCCACTTCTGAGTTATATTTTAAGTTGCGACATCTCACACACGGACACTTAATTTTAGTATCGTCCATGTACTGAGGGAACGTCATGGCGAACTGTAAGAACTGTTCTACCCCATGTATAAATTTATCCCGTACACCGCACATGTCATCAGGATGACGGTTGTACATCCACGAACGATGACACATGTAGTAATTCATATCTATTTCTAGATACTTCTGCAAAGATGAATAGACATCGTTCAAGTATATTATCCAAATGGATGCAAAGATGGATACACATGTGAACACTAATAAAGGATATGTGTGATGTCACGTATTCAATGTGAGCCATTCTCCGAAAAATAAATTTATTTCTGCAAGCCTTTTGAGGCTACTAGAGTTAGACTAGATTTTCAAAAGTCTACTAGATTTCTGGTAGAACTCTAATAGCCTCAAAAGACTTACAGAAGTAAAAAAAAATTCCAGAGAATGGCTCACATTAACACTTGACTTCGGAGGTGACGACAAGCATTCCTAGTTAATCTACTTTTATAATAAGTATTATCTATGTGAAACTATTTACCACTTAACTTATATTTATCTAGCTTGTAACATTTAACACTCAAACACTTAACCTATACTAACTCACTAACACTCACTTACTAAACACACTCAAACACACACATGTATACAATATGCACTCACTTGCACATGGTGCAAGTTGCTGTTGCTGCCATTGTTACTGCTTGTAGCTGCTATTAACCCCCACTAGCTCACTCAAACACTCAACACATATTTATACCTACTTCTATAACGTTTGGTTAAAAATCATATACACATTCATGTACTAAAAGTATTTAGTTCAATCTAAGTTCATCCATTTCCAAATTCCATCCAGGGGTTCTTGGGAGTGCGGTCGGAGAGGGCACGGGTCCGTCGGGGGTTTATATTAACATATAAAACAATGAATTCATATACCTAATTTTATACATTTTTAAATTCAAAATTCTATTAACATGTCATAATAAGTACAAGTAAGAGTTTTTAACTCAAAAATCCATGTAAGAGGCTTTTTAACAAATATGTTATGCACATATATATAAAATCAAGGCTTTTCTTGGGGACACACACACAGACAAAACACACAAATATATATACACCAGGTTGTGTGGCCTAGTAGTAGGTCACGGGTATACCAGCGGGGAGGTTAGGGGATCGAACCGTGGGGGTCTAAGGGTGGGGGCCTTTACACCCAATATATATATATATATATATATATATATATATATATATATATATATATATATATATATATATATATATATATATATATATATATATATATATATATATATATATGTTACACAACGTGTATATCGTGTCACTATCTGTGTCAGCATGTGTCATGTCACATATATACATATATACACATATCACACAACGTGTCAGTGTGTGTGTGTGTGTGTCATTTCAGTGTGTCTATGTTAGTGTGTCTGTGTCGTGTCGGCAAGAAGGAGATTGGGTTAGGGTTAGAGTTACATGACCGAGGGGGGTCGGGGTCGGCAGTGGGGGACTGGAGCAACGACGACGAGGAGGTCGGAGGTGGAGGACTGGAGCAGCAGGGGCGAGGAGGTCGGCGGTGGAGGACTGGAGCAGCGGCGACAACGAGGAGGACGATCGTTGTAGGGGGGTGGTCGCCGGAGGGAGGGTGATCGTCGGAGTGGAGGAGCAGCGACGGCGGTTGGAGGGGTGGCGGATCGGAGGAGGGAAAGTTTTGGAATTGGGTTTAAAAAAATTTGGAATGGGAAAAAGTGAATCCCGATCGGTGTATTATTAAAAACATTGCAATGTTTTATATTAGATGTCGCTAGACGTCGCTATATTTTTAACAACATCGACGTTTGATACTCCGACGTATAAGATATGACGTCGCCAAACGTCGATGTTGTTAAAAATATAGCGACGATTGGCGACCCCTAGGCGACGTCGTTTTCCATATTACTAATTGTAGTCGGTAGGCGTCGCAGAACGTCACTACTAGTGACGCATGGCGACGTCTATTTAATACGTCGCTAATTTCAATAATTTTAGCGACGTCTGTGTCCGGAGTCGTTAATACGTCGCTAATATGACTTATTTTGGTAGTGTCGGTTTGGGGGACGAATTTTCGCGTTCGTCCCAAGAAAATTCTTGAAGACAGGGACGGATCCAAGCTTGGGATGGGGTGGGCTGGCCCTCCCCAAAATTTGTTTTTCTTCTCTTTTTTTTTCATATAATTTTTTTAATTTTTTTTTATATGGATTAGCCTAGTTCTAGACCATCATAATCTATTGTAGTCATTATATCTTCAATTTCTAGATCCGCTCCTGCTTGGAGGGTACATGATTGGAGATCTTTATGCGACTTCGTCGGCTCTCCCAATACTTCATAATATAGAAGAGGACATCCGGATATATATTTTTCCGGAGTGAGAGCATACGAAAATTTGATCGTATGTATACTGAGTGGTCGTACTTGTTTATTGATATTCATAAAAATTACCTTCTACAGATAAAAACGAAAAGAAAAGAAGAGATGGTGGGAGCAACCTATTGTATCCTCCTGAGAATAAGTTTGGTTTCAAACTCTAATTCGAACAGGAGGAGTACGTCATGCTAATGTGAAAGTATCGTCGTAATTTCATAAAGTCATTCGGTCTGAATGCTACATGAAGACCCACACAAGACCCAAAATCTGAACTCTCTTGGACTGCCTTTCCGAACCCAGTTCGTGCCTCAAGTTCCGAAAAATTAGTAAATTTATTTCATTCGCGCCTAAATGACTGAATTGGCAACCAAGATCAATATGGTTTGAGACGGACCAAGAGGAACAATGCGCAATCTGGAGTCAAGACTGTGATCAAGTATTTGGGCTAGCTTTATAACGAAATTGACAGGCATACTCATATGTTGGATAACCCTTGAGTCAGTAGGGATGACAAGAATGATCCACAATGAATCCATGAGATTATAAGCTATGGCATATAAAACATTTTGAGTGGTGTCTGTGGACAATGGGCAATAAGGGTGAAGACTATGTGAAACCACATCACTCAGAGGTAACGAATCCATGCATGTCCATATTGGTGCGACAAAATTAACATCCAGGCTAAAAGGAACAACTGAATATTATCATCGTGACTCTAGGAATGCTGAAATGGGTTTCATTGATCACCATTAGTCCATGTCAGTTTGTGTTAGCTTAGGACAAGACCTGAATTCAGCTGAAACGACCGGACATGACCCTGGTTCCTTAATTTTGAAAATTCTTATAATATGTTTATAATGAATAGGTAATTATGATAATGTAGTAATGCAGCTCAAGTGATAAAGTACTTATTTTGCATGTGGGAGGTACAAAGGTTCAATTTCTTATATCTCTATTTTTTTATTTTATAAAATAGCTTTATATCCAAAAAGCTCTAGTCTCAACGAGAAAAAAAAAAAGTACACTTTTATATTAAAAAAAAGCCTCTGGCCTCTACTAGAGAAAAAAAAAATACATGTTTCAAAAAATATTTCCATATACTGTTAAATAAAAATTTAATTAGCAAGTAAAGACAAGTTTTTTTGGAATAAAATGTGATTTAAATTTTTTTTTTTTTGATGCATATTATTTAAATTTGTTTTATTAAAATAGATATAAGGTTGAAATGCAGAAAATAAGTATAAAGTTATAACTTGAAAAAATAACTTAATATTGTTTTTTATTACATAAACGTCGTTAATATATGACGTGGATTGTTTTGATTGACCCCGTGTTCGCAACCTTGCATAGTGGTCCAGTGGGCACTTTTAACTGCAAGTGCTGGAGTCTCGCTCATTCTCGTGATCACTCTTTGCATAGATTCAAACACTCTAGGCCTCGTAGCTAGAAACTGGAGGAGCTCTTCCCAGAGGAGTTTGCTTACTGTTACTGTAGCAAATTGCATATGCATTAAATATGCATTAAATGGAAATGGAAAATTAAGCATTCTAACTAAAGCTAGAGATATCTTTACTTCTGTTACTCTCTTACTTTTTATTTTTAGAACCCTTTCTACTTCCTAGGTTTATATAGCACACGAACTGCTATAGCCATGAGCTCACTCAAAGTCGTTTGTTGACCTAGATCATTTTCTTCAATAACAGATATGATCACCATGTGACAAGAGTTTTGTTAGTATTGTAGTAAACATAGATATTCCTTCTTCTTCTTCTTCTTCTTCAGAACCATGCACCCAAAACAAATTGCCCTACAGAAAGAACGGTACAACCTTTCCCCCAAGGTAAACTATATATACTAATGATAACCATAGAAGGGAAAAATGTCATTACATTGAAAAAAAATTCATAGAAATATATATATATATATATATATATATATATATATATATATATATATATATATATATATATATATATTCAACTCTCTTGCGAACTTCAGACCTATAGCTTGCTGCAACTATCTCTATAAACTGATTATCCACTTGATGTGCGGACGGATGGAGGAAATTATGCAGGAGTTGATATTACCCTATCAGACGGCTTTCATAAAGGGGCACTACCAGAATAAGTCAAATTAGCGACGTCTCGAAACGTCGCTAAATGGCCAAAAAATGTCGCTAAATAATTTTAGCGACGTCTGTAGCGACGTTACGTTGAAGTCGCCTTTAAGCTAGTCGTTGACCGAAAAAACGTCGCAAAACGTCGCTATTCCGATATTTTCTAGCGACGTAAATGCGTCGCTATATTAGCGACGTGTAGCGACGCAACTTTGCTAAATTAGCGACGTGTAGTTTGTCGCTATATGTCGCTAAGTTTTTTTTTTTTAGCGACGTTGTGCGACTCATTTAGCGACGTTATATTGACATGGCAATACTGCCATGTCAGCAATTTGCGACGGGCAGCGACGTGCTTAGCGATGTGGATAGCGATGTCTATAGCGACGTATTTAGCGACGTATTTAAACGTCGCTAAACGTCGCTAAAGATACAGTGAAAAAATAAAAAAATGAATATTAAATTATTTCCAAACCATTCTTCCTGCAGTTTATGAATTCACAATTTGTACAAATAGACCTGGAACAACCCTCCGTTGAATTTGCTGGGTTCGCCGACCCCCTTCGGTTGAATACTCAACACCGGTAAATTAACATACATTTAATATGAATAATATAGTAAAATTTAAAGAAAACAAAACATTGAGATTACAAACCGAGTAAGGACAAAATCTCGTCGTAAAAAATACAACAAATATCCACACAACTGAGTCTGAAAGCCTCGTCCTAAAGAATACAAGAAATAATATCTGAATGCCTCAAAAATAAAGAATATTCATAAATAACCAAATATCATATGTCTGAAACACAAACAATGAATAAACGGTCATAACTAGAACTACTGCGGATTTGCAGGAGGATGACCACCGGCGCGCATCATGGATAAGAACAGATCATACTGCTCTCGTGAAATTGACACCGATGTCGATGGAGAAGACAGTGATGTCGGTGGAATCTGTGTCGATGAAGGCGCACTAGGAGGACGTATCTGCTCCAACTCTGCTAGTCGATGGTTGTATGAATCCATGGTAGATAACAGCCTCGTACTGCTATGAACCATTGAATCCTGCATCATCGTCAGCCTCTCGCCCATGGAAAGCTATGATGCCTGCAGCTCCATCACGTTGCGCTCTGTCGACGCTCTAAGATCAGCTGTCATATCCCGGAGCTCCATGATGTTGCGCTCGAGCATATCAAATCGTGCGATGAGCGTCGCATCGTCCGCCTGCGGCTGGGACAAGGGCTGCTCCTCCATCCTTCGCAGCAACTCGTCACGGAGAGACGCAATCTGACGGTCAATGGTCTCGTGGACTCGGGCCGACGACTGCGAGGGCTGTGGCGAATGCTCACTTGCCGTGGAGGCCCTAGATGACTACGTCGCAACAAGGGCGCCATAGGATCCCGTACCGTAGTACGTACCCCTCTGGAGACCACCAGCGGCGGTCACCCATAGCTCGTCCACCGACGGAGCTGGAGAGGGCTGCGAGGAAGTACCAGCCTCTCCCGTTGTAGGTGCACTAGCAATCGCCCACTCACGCAGCCTAAGATACTCGGCCTAGGAAAGTTTGGATACTCGATAATTGCCTAAGTTATATTAAAATTAACACAAAGTAAAGTAATACTTACATAGGTCTGCGAGGCCCTCTCCTCAATGAGATTTCTGCCCTTTCGATGGGTGGCCAGGAAGACGGTCACCATGTTTGCATCCTCACCCCTCTGTACCTATTAAAAATATATTATTTAGTACTAAAATTAAATATTTTATCCTACTACCATTTTATCGTACTTGTATTAAAATAATATATCTGAAATAAAAAATATATCAAACGAAGAAAATATTCCGTCATCGGAATTGAGCCACCACACCACTTTGATGACTTCTGCCTAGTCGCCTTGGCCTTCGCAGACCTTTCCTTGTACCTCGGATCGTCGAATCTAGCCCTCATCACAGTCTACTGCTCAGGCGTGATCCAACCTTGGATCGGTTTTTCTTCGCGATCATGAGCCTTCTGGTCATCCAGAGCATCACGGATCAGCTTGGCGGCAACGGCATGTCACGTCCCAGTCCCAAAATACCGAGGGACTAGACACATGGCAATGGCCAGCAGCACACACCGATGGACAAACCCAATTTAATGGATCCATCAGGGCATACTTAAGCTGTAATACAACAATAAATAGGCTAATGATACAAGTCACAGACTATTCTAATCTCATCCACAACAGATAATCACAGATCAAATGCCAGAATAAATGCAAATAAAATAAACTAACAAATCTCAATAAAAGTGTCTCGGAGAACAATCCGAGAACAAATCTGATACATCAATGCAATAGACTAGAAATAAAATAACTAGAAACAGAAATAAATGAGTATCTCAAGCCAATACTCAGGAGAAGTCCTCTGGTACGATCTTGTCCTCTGGTCCTGGTTCTGCTCTAATGTAGGCACCTGCTTCTGCTAATGCTAATGCTCCGGTCCCGTATACCTCGGGATAGATCTCGTCAGCTAATCCTGGGGACATAATCCGGATCCAGGTCCTCAGGGGACATAGCAAGGTACAAAATAACTCAAGCCAACATAAATGCAGTAAAATAGTAAATAAAATAAATAGGATAAATATGTAACCATCTATGTGAAATGCAAGTGAGAGCATCACTAGTACTCAGGCTGAGACCACTACAAGCTCTGTGTCTGGGAGCCGGTAGCAGTGTTACTATATATTTTACTATATAGTTTACTATGTATTATATATATGAAATTAGCCTGTAGCCTGTGTGTCTCTCCCCACCCCATGTAATCACACGTCTCATGTCCACGATGCCTCATGTCCATGTCACGTAAGATCATATCTAATGCAGCAAGTCATCTAATGTCTATGAATATAATGTCTATGTCATAAAACCTGTATTCCTACACAGAATCACCATGAATATCTCAGGAAGATTCTGTCTCATGAATAGTGTCAAGTGTCCTGGGTTATGATGTACTTGATAAGACAAGTACGAGAAGTATAGGGTCTCGGTATCCATGTCTATGTGACATTACACAACTCCGCGTACGGTGTTGGCACCCGACTATTAATCGGACGCTAAGTAAAGTCACACGGTCCTAGGTCAAGCATGTACAACAATATATATAAACAAGACAAGGAAATATGTAACAAGAACTGCAATGTTGGCAAGGTACACTTGTCTGTGGTTCTGGCTCCAACTGTAGCTCTGGTCTCAGTGTGATTTGCAGGTACTACTCCGGTTGCTGAAATAAATATCACTATTAGATTCATAAAATATCAATTAGCTAGAAACGTCTGTCCTTGAGTCCAATTTGGACACAGGGGCAAAAATGACAGTTTTTGGTCAAAGCGGGGTCCACATGTGGGCCGCTTTGCACCGAAAATCGTGTCAGGGTCAAAGGTCTCCAAATCCGTCAAACTTAGTGTCAACAAGTCAGGAACGATGATACAAACCCAACGAAACTTCCAGAACTGGATTCCGACGAGCCGATCACAAAATCGCCCGTCAAGTAGAGCCGTGGGGCCCACGATACGCAATTTTGTCAACGTTCTCAGAATCGAACCAAACTTGGGTCACAGGACCAGCGTATAGCTACGAGTTCGATGGTGCAAGTTTTGTTTCGATCCGACGTGTGTACACGAAGTTACGACGTGTTCCAGAACAGGCGGATACGGGGCGTTGTCGACGGATACGCGTTGATTCCGGTGTGCACGCACATCCAAATCAACTTCTGCGAAATCTCGTATGTTCGTATCAATGGCGCGCACGTTTCGGTGAAGACCGCGCACGACCAAGTCATCCCGTTTGGCGGGGCGCACTCAGTTCCGGGGTGAAACAGGGTACAGGTTTTCCTGTTTTTGGATCGCGGTTCGCGATCGCCACAGGATACGACGCACCGAGCGGGTTGCACGTGCATCGAGAGGGTTACACAGTCTACGCGTCATAACTGACGGAACAAAAAATGGAATAACAAGGAGAAAGAACGGGTTACCTGAACAGGGCTCCGTAGAACGAGAATTTCTCGTGTCCGGGTTACTATTTTGTGTCCTGTCTCGAGTCTGCCGTGTCCGGGTCAGCCGTGTCCGGGCTAGGGCAGCGTGTCATCGAGGCTGCACAGGGCTGGACGGAGGACGGTGAGGCGGAGCTGGTCGGCTGTGCTGGGCGGAGATGTGAGGGGATCGAGTCGAGCGGGGTCGACTGTTTTGGGGTGGTGGTGTTCGTCGAGGGTTCGACGCCGATGGAGTCGGGGGAGGAAGTCGAGGGCTATTAAGGCGGTAGAGCTCGTCGAGGACGGGTCGAAGGAGATGGTCGATTTTGGTGTTGGGTTGATGGCGGAGCGGGGAGTTCTGGACGGTGGTCGAGGCTAGGCTAGGGCAGAGCTGTGAGGGGATGGTCGAGGCGGAGGAAGAGGGATGGGCCGAGGGAGGTGGTCAAGCGGTGGAGTTGAGTTGATGGCGAGACGGCGGGGATGAGTTAGGGGATCGACGAGGTCGTCGAGGTGGGTTCAGGCGAGGGAGCGGCGCTGCGGGTGGAAGTGGAGGGAGATCTGGAGGAAAAAGGCGGCGGGGATGAGTGACGGAGGCGAGCGGCGGAGATGAGATGGTAACGGAGGGGAGCAGGAGGAGGAGAGGGCGGAGATGGGCGGATTCAGCGGGCTAGGGTTCCGGTGGAAGAGGGGTGCTGCTCGATCGGGGACGGCGAGGGGATTAGGGTTTCGGCCGTGGAGGGAAATACATATAGGGGCGGCCGAAACAGTGTAGGCGGTAGGAATCCGACTAGGTTTCCGATTTGGGTTTAACGGGTTTGGGTCGGGTCAGCGGGTAGGGCGGCAGATCCGGCCCGATCCGCTAAGGCTAGGGTGCGGGATTGGGTCTGCGGGTTTCGGGTCGGGTTAGATCCGACCCGACCCGATAAGGCTGGGTTCGGTTCAGCTGAACCGGGTCTGGGTTGGTTTGGGTTGGTTTGGTTCAATTGAACCGGGTTTATTTCTAGGGTTTGATTACAACTTGGTTTTTAGGGCTTTAAAATTGCTTCCGGGGTCCAATAAATTTCCCAAAAATTATCCTATGTCTAGTTTTCCATTTTACACCATAAAATATTATTTTTATAATATTTTAATATTAATTAACATCATTTAAAAATTATTTAAATATAAAATACCTTAGTTTTAATTCCAGAAAATTATAGAAAATTGTGAAAAATAAATTGTAAAAATTTTAAAAAAAATCAAGGCCATTACAATCTACCTAACTTATAAAAATTGTCCTCGAAATTAAACTAGGGTAGGTTCTCTCTATTAAATCTTACTTGTTTACAGTCTAAAAAATTCCTCTCAAGTGAACATTGCAGTCTCTACCCAACTTAGAATTTACCCATCTATCATCTAAGGCTATACATCTAAGAAAGCTATGCCCCAAATTATTGAATCATGTTATTGAATCCTCAAGTCTTTAACACCAAACATATCACCTATGGTATTCCCTTAATCATTTATAAAAGGGTCATCAAACAATGCGACCGGCCTGTAGGGTATATCTAGTACTGTCTATATATCAAACTTATACCAAGCACGAGGTTTCGTCTTTCCGAAATAAGGGAAGACGGAGATCAATAATAAAGAGTTCAAGGGTGAGGTAATATAATAGAAGTATCGGGGTCAAGACGTTTAAAGAATTCAAATAGGAATTGTCAAGCAGTTGTGGATTAAAATCATATTCTGGTAATTCTTCGTTCGCATGCTCGTATTAGTACAGTTATGTAACCGATACGATATGTCAGACATGTCCAGGGCAAGTATATTCGTCTACTAATCACTACATATCTCAATCCACGTAAAGTAGTATTACGAGGGGCGAATCGAGCGTACTAAGGTTAGCTAGACCTTAATACACTGATTCTGAAATATATTAGTGTACGCGTCCAATAATACATATGTCGTGAACAAGCTTGATAAAAGAATGAGCTTGCAAAACTAGGCTGTAACAGCAGCATAAGTCGAGGTAGTACAAAAATATAAGTACGCTAGATGATGATGAGAGGAGGTACAAATTAATTCAAGTTTACAAAACAAAACAAAATAATCAATAATAATAAAAGACTACACAATCTCTACAGTCATCATACAACCTCCTTGTCTAAGTCGCTAGTCGACCAAATAGGGGCAAGGACCTCTAAATTCTACAGTCTGAATAAACACTATCTTCTTATACAAGTCTAAAGTTGTGTCATCTTAGTTCTCTTCATCAATGGGTCAATAGGGCTAGGTGGTACTATGTTGTGAGGCATACTACCCAACTTAAAACAATAAACTAATACTGAAATCGTCTTAAGGATACCGTGGAAACTCTTGTTAAGGTCTACGAGAAGGGGTCTTGGTACCTATTAGGGTATCCTCCTATATTACATAGGTCATGGTCGTCTTAAGCCTTAGTCTTAGTGCTTATAGAACAAGTGTCGATAGTGAGGATAGAAGAGTTACTGGCCGTCAAGGGTAAGGGATCTAACTTGTATCGAGGTGGGGGTACTAATTACAAGACTTAAAGCTAAGGGGTAATCATTAGGTCATAATCTACAATAATAACTTAAACTGTCAAGTTCTAATTACCAATCATATAGTAAAAAAAAATTTTAGAGTAACAACCAAAATAAACAATAAGAGGCGCACAGGAATTAAGGCAGGATGCAAGTCAAGAAATTAATTCGAATCCGATATAGATGTCAAGAACGATTCATGCGAGTGGATGAGATCCAAAAACTTATCCTATTCTTATTGCAGGCTTGCTCGGTCCCTAAGTTGAAACCGAACAATTTAGTCGTTGACCTGCATGGGCCACCACAAAATCATGTCACGCCCCAGTCCCAAAATATCGAGGGACTAGACACGTGGCAATGGCCAGCAGCACACACCGATGGACAAACCCAATTTAATGGATCCATCGGGGCATACTTAAGCTGTAATACAACAATAAATAGGTCCAATGATACAAGTCACAGACTATTCTAATCTCATCCACAACAGATAATCACAGATCAAATGCCAGAATAAATGCAAATAAAATAAACTAACAAATCTCAATAAAAGTGTCTCGGAGAACAATCCGAGAACTAGTCTGATACATCAATGCAATAGACTGGAAATAAAATAACTAGAAACAGAAATAAATGAGTATCTCAAGACAATACTCAGGAGAAGTCCTCTGGTATGATCTTGTCCTCTGGTACTGGTTCTGCTCTAATGTAGGCACCTGCTTCTGCTAATGCTAATGCTCCGGTCCCGTATACCTCGGGATAGATCTCGTCAGCTAATCCTGGGGACATAATCTGGATCCAGGTCCTCAGGGGACATAGCAAGGTACAAAATAACTCAAGCCAACATAAATGCAGTAAAATAGTAAATGAAATAAATAGGATAAATATGTAACCATCTATGTGAAATGCAAGTGAGAGCATCACTAGTACTCAGGCTGAGACCACTACAAGCTCTGTGTCTGGGAGCCGGTAGCAGTGTTACTATGTATTTTACTATGTAGTTTTATGTATTATATATATGAAATCAGCCTGTAGCCTGTGTGTCTCTCCCCACCCCATGTAATCACACGTCTCATATCCACGATGCCTCATATCCATGTCACGTAAGATCATATCTAATGCAGCAAGTCATCTAATGTCTATGAATATAATGTCTATGTCATAAAACCTGTATTCCTACACAGAATCGCCATAAATATCTCAGGAAGATTCTGTCTCATGAATAGTGTCAAGTGTCCTGGGTTATGATGTACTTGATAAGACAAGTACAAGAAGTATAGGGTCTCGGTATCCATGTCTATGTGACGTTACACAACTCCGCGTACGGTGTTGGCACCCGACTATTAATCGGACGCTAAGTAAAGTCACACGATCCTAGGTCAAGCATGTACAACTATATATATAAACAAGACAAGGAAATATGTAACAAGAACTACAATGTTGGCAAGGTACACTTGCCTATGGTTCTGGCTCCAACTGTAGCTCTGGTCTCAGTGTGATTTGCAGGTACTACTCCGGTTGCTGAAATAAATATCACTATTAGATTCAGAAAATATCAAATAGCTAGAAATGCATGTCCTTGAGTCCAATTTGGACACAGGAACAAAAATGACAGTTTCTGGTCAAAGCGGGGTCCACATGTGGGCCGCTTTGCACCGAAAACTGTGTCAGGGTCAAAGGTCTCCAAATCCGTCAAACTTAGTGTCAACAAGTCAGGAACGATGATACGAACCCAACGGAACTTCCAGAACTGGATTCCGATGAGCCGATCATAAAATCGCCCATCAAGTGGAGCCGTGGGGCCCACGATACGCAATTTTGTCAACGTTCTCAGAATCGAACCAAACTTGGGTCACAGGACCAGCATATTGCTACGAGTCCGATGGCGCCAGTTTTGTTTCGATCCAACGTGTGTACACGAAGTTACGACATGTTCCAGAACAGACGGATACGGGGCGTTGTCGACAGATACGTGTTAATTTCGGTGTGCACGCATATCCAAATCAACTTCTGTGAAATTCTGCACGTCCGTATCAACGGCACGCACGTTTCGGTCAAGACCGCGAGCGACCAAGTCGTCCCGTTTGGCGGGGCGCACTCAGTTCCGGGGTGAAACAGGGTACGGATTTTCCTGTTTTTGGATCGCTGCTCGTGATCGCCACAGGATGCGACGTACCGAGCGGGTTGCATGGGCATCGAGAGGGTTACACAGTCTACGCGTCACAACTGACGGAACAAAAAATGGAATAACGAGGAGAGAGAATGGGTTACCTGAACAGGGCTCCGTGGAACGAGAATTTCTCGTGTCCGGGTTACTATTTTGTGTCCTGTCTCGAGTCTGCCGTATCCGGGTCAGCCGTGTCCGGGTCAGCCGTGTCCGGGCTAGGGCAGCGTATCGTCGAGGCTGCATGGGGCTGGGCGGAGGACGGTGAGGCAGAGCTGGTCGACTGTGCTGGGCGGAGCTGTGAGGGGATCGAGTCGAGCGGGGTCGACAGTTTTGGGGTGGTGGTGTTCGTCGAGGGTTCGACGCCGGTGGAGTCGGGGGAGGAAGTCGAGGGCTGTTAGGGCGGTGGAGCTCTTCGGGGAAGGGTCGAAGGAGATGGTCGATGGTGGTGTTGGGTTGATGGCGGAGCGGGGAGTTCTGGACGGTGGTCGAGGCTGGGCTAGGGCGGAGTTGTGAGGGGATGGTCGAGGCGGAGGAAGAGGGACGGGTCGAGGGAGGTGGTCGAACGGTGGAGTTGGGTTGATGGCGAGACGGCGGGGATGAGTTAGGGGATCGACGAGGTCGTCGAGGTAGGTTCAGGCGAGGGAGCGGCGCTGCGGGCGGAAGTGGAGGGAGATCTGGAGGAAGAAGGCGGCGGGGATGAGTGACGGAGGCGAGCGGCGGAGATGAGATGGTAACGGAGGGGAGCAGGAGGAGGTGAGGGCGGAGATAGGCGGATTCAGCGAGCTAGGGTTCCGGTGGAAGAGGGGTGCTGCTCGATCGGGGACGGCGAGGGGATTAGGGTTTCGGCTGCGGAGGGAAATACATATAGGGGCGGCCGAAACAGTGTAGGCGGTAGGAATCCGACTAGGTTTTCGATTTGGGTTTAACGGGTTTGGGTCGGGTCAGCGGGTAGGGCGGCGGATCCGGCCCGATCCGCTAAGGCTAGGGTGCGGGTTTGGGTCTGCGGATTTCGGGTCGGGTTAGATCCGGCCTGACCCGATAAGGCTAGGTTCGGTTCAGCTAAACCGGGTCTGGGTTGGTTTGGGTTGGTTTGGTTCAATTGAACCGGGTTTATTTCTAGGGTTTAATTACAACTTGGTTTTAAGGGCTTTAAAATTGCTTCCGGGGTCCAATAAATTCCCTAAAAATTACTTTATGTCTAGTTTTCCATTTTACAACATAAAATATTATTTTTATAATATTTTAATATTAATTAACATTATTTAAAAATTATTTAAATACAAAATACCTTAGTTTTAATTCCAAAAAATTACAAAAAATTTTGAAAAAAAAATTTAAAAATTTTAAAAAAATCAGGGCCATTAGACGGCAGAAAATATCTACTCGATCAACTCAACCGGGTACGGTGGATAGAAATACGTTAGCTACAATAACTAATTTAGTAAGTTATATAATATTCATAAATTAGATGATTGATATAATATACTTTTACCTTGAAGTGCGCAAACTAGAACGCCTTTCTCTCCTCCGGAGTATCAGAGTAGTTGATCCAAGGGCCACCATAGTTGTGCCTCAGAAAGAGGTCCAAGCATCTCTGTACCGACGAGAGATAATATCTATACAGAGATAATTATTTTTATCGAAAAAGTCAATATATGATGAATAAAGAAATACACGATATATATGATTCTAAATCATCTAATTGACTTACTTTGTACCGTCGACCCAAATCTCTGTCCTCGTCTCCTACGGAGGGGCGCATGGAGGATCTAGCTGATGCTGGGACAACGTCGGCTCGACCTCCTCCATATGCTCATCTGTCTCCATGGTTCCTTCAACAGGAGGAACGCTAGACAAGGGAGTACTATCAGGCCTGGAACTACTTGTCCCAGGAGTGCTGCCACGTAACATCGTCATAGTCGGAGATATGACTGGTCGATATAATGGAGTACTAGGCGCCGAGGATCCAGAACCAACAGTAGGAAGTACCGGAGTAGCACTCCGTCTACCTCGGGACCTGCCGAACGCTCCGCGTCGTCCTGACATACCCGATAACAACATATGATGAATAAAGAAATACACAAATATATAGTACATTCTACAGTCAAAATGTTATAACTAGTGGTGTCACAAGTCTAAATGGATAGTACATTCTACAGTCAAAATATAATACATATCTTCATCAAAATAGTACATTCTACAGTAAAATATAGTACATTCTACATGCAAAATATTTTATTTTCAATCATCTTCAAAAAATTTATCTTGTTCGCCTTCCTCTTCCTCCTCATCCTCTTCCTCCTCATCTTCACTTTCATCTACTTCGTCTTCGTCTTCCTCTTCGAATAATTCTATATCTTCTACATTATTAGTCGTGTAATGAGTAACTTTCGTTGAGTCCACATCTATAATATTTGTTACAAGAGGTAGCTCGTACTCCTGATAAGCTATTTTCTCAATGTCAAAGGTATTTTTAGCTTTAGTCTTGCATACTGTCCACCAATCCGACCTCGCTGTCCCCCGTCTAGGATAAGTTATGAAGTACACGAGATAAGCCTGACTTGATAAGACAAATGGTTCGTAGCCTTGATATCTACGCTTGTAGTTTATATCCACAAGACCATGCTTATCAATTTTCCAACCTTGATCTTGAATCGGATCGAACCATTCATACTTGAATAGCACAATCTTAGCAGGTTATGTGCTATAATTATATGTCAACTCTATAATCTTTCGTAAGATGCCAAAGAAATTATTGCCTGGATCGACGTCTTTGTAGTTCGAAGATTTGATACACAAATAACTATTTTTTGTGGCATCAAGATCCAGAAAGCTGTCTCTGATCATAGCATTTGTTGACTTGAACCTAAACCCATTCATACATAAACTTGGCCATATTTTGATGGCAGTAATTGGTTCCTTGGCTAGAGTTCTAATAGATTCAGTCTCGGGTGTTATTAGACGATCGACCTAAATACCAAAGTAGCGATAGTAAGTTATTTATTGTGCAAGTGCATACAGAAAAAGTAATTACCAAGCTCCTTACATATGCGCTCAACCAAGAAAGAAAATGGCATCTCATTTCTTGTTCTACTTGTTCGTCTATTATGTAGGGTCTAACCAATCTCAGCTTATCATTATATGTATTGAAAAACAACGAAGCAACCGCTGATTAGTAGCATAATAGTAGCTTATACTATTACATTGAGATGACGTAAATGTGGACGTATTAATTACTTACCCCTCTAGCTTCTCCACTTCATCCTCGTCGCAATTGAGCAATATATACAACTCAGTAGCCCTTAGCTCATCGTCATTCAAATATCTCTTCTTTATTTTCCCCGAAGGCTTTTCGGACGCATTGAATACTTTCAGTATTGCATCATTAGATTCCTGATATCCGTCATCATTTCTAGGAGCTCTCGTTCTATTAGTAGCAACATGAGGTTTGAAATACGTCGAACAAAAGTTTGTAATCTTCTCGAGAATATAAGCTTCACAAATAGAGCCCTCAACCTGTGCATTGTTTTTCACCTTTCTCTTTAGGTGATTCAGATGCAGCTCGAAGGGGTACATCAACCGATAACCGACAGGACCACCAACACGTGCCTCATAAGAAAGATGAATTGGCAAATGCTCCATAGAGTCAAAGAATCCAGAAGGAAACACTTTCTCGAGCTTGCACAGTATTTTCGCAATGTCCTTCTCTTGCTTTTCTAGACGATCGACAAGCAACTTAGTAGAACAAAGATCTCTGAAGAATATGCTGAGCTCTGTCAATGGATCCCAAACGACCTGCGGTAAGAATTCCTAAAATACAATCAGAATTAACCTCTCCATGAATACGTGACAATCGTAGCTCTTCATACCCACCAGTTTGTTCTCCTTGAGGTCGACGCATATTCTCAAGTTAGACACGTACCCGTCTGAAAATTTTAGACCATGAATCCACCTACAAAGTTTACATATTTCTTCTAAGTCCAATCTGGCCTTCGGATTGTCTTTCGTCTTTCCCTTTACCTCCATTACAGTATTAATTATGTTATCAAATACATTCTTCTTGATATGCATGACATCAAGGTTATGTCTGATCAGATTGGTGCTCCAATATGGTAGATTCCAGAATATACTTCTCTTTATCCAGTTATGGGTGCGACAAAATCTGTCACACTTGTACCCCTTAGCAGGCTCTTCGATAGCACTTGGTAAATCTTTTACCTCTTTCTATATCGTATATTCGAGCCACCTTGGCGGTGGATTGTCCTTCTCCATAACACCCACACGAAAAGCACTCATGTTCCTCCAGTACAGATGATCCTTCGGCAGAAATTATCGATGACAATCGAAGAAGCACGGTTTGCCTCCGTATTTTAAACGGAAAACCTTAGTATGGTCCATGCAATACGGACATGAGAGACGACCATGAGTGCTCCATCCCGATAATATTCTATCGGCTGAAAAGTCGTTGATGGTCCACATAAGTGCTGCCCCCATCTGAAAATTCTGCTTTCTGGAAATATCGTACGTGTTGGCACCTACTTCCCACAGCTGATTCAACTCATCTATCAAATACTGTAAATATACATCGATGTTCCTTTTTGGATTGTTCGGACCCTGGATAATAACGGTTAGGAACATATACGGAGTCTTCATGCACATCCAAGGCGGTAGATTGTACGGAGTAACGATCATATGCCAACACGAATACTGGAAGCCCGAAAGTCCGAATGGGATAAAACCGTCGGAGGAGAGCCCCAATCTGACATTACACGAATCCGAAGCAAAATCTGGATACTCTCGATCAAAGTGCTTCCATGCTTCTCCATCGGATGGATGATCCAATACTCTTTCGATCTATTTCCGCCTGTGCCAACTCATATTTTCTGCAGTCTCCTTCACCATAAACAACCTCTGCAACCATGACGTCAAAGGCAAGTAGTGCATCAAATCGGTAGGCTTCTTTAAACCAATAGACTTTCCTCTTCCAGTGGCCTTATAGCGATCAGCACCACAGAATCTGCACGCATCTTCATCATTGTCGTCTTTGTAGTACAACATGCACCCATTGCAACATGCATCAATTTTCTTGTATCCCATCTAAAGTGAACTCACCATCCTCTTAGATCGGTAGAAGTCTTTAGGCAACTTTGCACCCTCTGATAAGATCTCTATAATCAAATCCATCAGTCGGTCATAGCATTCTTGCGACATGTTAAAATCGGACTTAATGCTCAACAATCTTTTAACCACCTCCAACTGTGAATGATCTTCACAACCAGGATATAATGGAGTCATTGCATTCTCCAACAACTCCATGAACTTCGCAGTATCAATATTCGGTGCCTTCTCAGCTGCATAATGATTGTCCAGATCGAAACTAGGCCCCGCCGCATCAAAAACCATGTTCATCCACCCGTCGTCGTAAGCAGCGTGGTCGTGGACATCCATATACGGCTCCACATAAGGCTTCGACTCCGATGCTAAAGACACAAGTTCTCCGTGCGCGGTCCACTGATAGTAATTCAGCATAAAACCATTCGAGTATAAATGATATGTGACTTCCACTTCTGGATGATATTTCAAGTTACGACATCTCACACACGGACACTTAATTTTGGTACCGTCCATGTACTAAGGGAACGCTTTGGCGAACTGCAGGAACTGCTGTACACCCTCAATATATTCACCCCGTAAACCGTACATGTCATCAGGATGACGGTTGTATATCCACGAACGATGATGCAGATAGTAATTTATATACATTTCTAGATACTTCTGCAAAAATGAATAGATATCGTTCAAGTATATACTCATCATTAAATATAGTACATGCACTGATACTCTTAGTCCTAGCATATATACTCATCGTTACATACAATATGATTCTCTTTAGGAAGGTAAGAACTGCTCTAACTTGATACACAATGCCCTTGAATGTTTTATCAACCTCATCCCTTTACATCTGGTGTTTGTACTGACAATGCCTGCTATTTGAAGCCCTATACACCAAGTCAGAGAAGGCTCCTTAAGTCAAGAAACTGCCACCATAGATGCATATGTTGTGGAGCTGGGTTTCGATAAGGTAGAGGATCCTCAAGAGACGATCCTTGCATTGGTGATTAGGGAGGATCCATTGTAAGTATCGGCCTATAACTCAAATTACTACGAAGACTTAAGTCATTTTTGTTGTCAAATTTTAATATGAATCATTCTAAACCTAAATTTTACAAGACTTAAGTCATTAAACAAATTGGCCCAAATGTAACTAACCAAGTTGATTGTTAATTAATTCAAGTTGTAAACTTTAACAAGAATTTAAGAGTTCAAAACTGAACTAACCGATCCGCAAAAAAGTACTGACTAAACCTTCCTTATTGTGGTTAATCACAAATACCCCTAACTCAATCTAAATAAATAAAACGTAAGTTAGGGTTAGGGTGTTAAGGACGAATATCTTGACCATAATAAATTTATCAATCTACTTGGCTGAAGCCAGGGCCGACCAATATTAAGGGGACAAGCTTGATGATTGTCCTAGACCCCTCAAACCCGCAAGGACCCAAAACATGGTCCAAAGTTACTTACAAGACAATCCTTCCAATGGGAAGTCCCAAACATGCACTGAACCTACTTTAGTAGAACTTCGTAGTAATGTGTCGTCTCTTGAGGATCAGGTTAGGGTTAGGGTTTACAGCCTCTGTGACAGTCTGTGTCATATTTGTGTCAGTGTGTGTGTGTCGTGTCTGTGTTAGTGTCATGTCGTATGCATCTGTGTGTGTGTGTGTGAGAGAGAGAGAGAGAGAGAGATCGGGTTAGGGTTAGGGTTAGGGTTTATACCCTCTGTGATAGTCTATGTCGTGTATGTGTCTGTGTGTGTGTGTGTGTGTGTGTGTGTGTCGTGTCTGTGTCATGTGCATCTGTGAGAGAGAGAGAGATCGGGTTAGGATTAGTGTCATGCCGTGTTTGTCACGTGTGTGTGTGTCGTGTCTGTGTCAGTGTCTATCACGTGTGTGTGTCATGTGTGTGTCAGTGTTATGTCGTATCCTCTGTGTGTGTGTGTGATAGAGAGAGAGAGAGAGAGTTAGGGTTTACCTAGAGGAGGAGGAGGAGGAGGAGGGGGACGCCGGACGCCGGAGGGTGCAGTTCGCCGGAGAGGGGGGGGAGAGGGTGGAGTTTTTGAAAAATTGGGGAAAGATTTTGATAGAAGGGGGGAATCAAAACCTATATTAAAATTTTAGCGACGTTTAGCGACGTCAACTTATGATGTCACTAATAAATATATTTTGCGACATTATAGATGTCGCTAAAAGAGTCGCTAAATATCAAAAATACTAATGTCGCTACATACGTCGCTAAACGTCGCTAAATCATAAAATTCAGCGACGTTTAGCGACCTTAAATAAGCTTATAGCGACTATTCTTTTAAAAAACTGAATTACAGTCGCTAAACGTCGCTATATGTCGCCAAACAACGACTTATAGCGACGTTTCCTTTTGGAGTCGCTAAAATCTTTAATATTAGTGATGTTTTACCTTGACGTAACTAAAAACGTCTCTATTTTATCATATTTTGGTAGTGGGAAAGGATATTGCTGACAACAACCTCCTAGCTCACGAGTTGATCCAAAACTTTAATAAACCTAGCGGGGATCGGATATGTATGAAACTAGATTCGAGGAAGGTGTACGACACTGTTAAACGAAAATTTGTATGCTAGATTATGCTTGCCATGGGGGTTTGACAACACTTGGATGGAAAGAGTTCGCGAATGCATTACTACTCCGAGTTTCTCTATTCTGATTAGTGGGCAACCGTATGGGTTTATTGAGAGTAATATGGGTCTGCGACAGGGAAAACCATTGTCTCCATACCTTTACCATAGTGATGGAGTATTTCTCGTGCCGCATGGATGCGGTGGTTCTCAGGAAGCAGATTATTCCGCTTCATAGAAGGGTGACACCACATGTGTCTCATTTGATATACGCGGATGATCTGTTGGTTTTCTTGAAACCGTCGAGGGGAGCTCTGACTAAGCTGGCTTCGATCATGGAGGTCTTTGGATAATATACGGTATTACATCTTAATAGGGATAAGAGCAAGCTTACTTTAATGCTCATTGCCCTAACAAAGATGACCTTGTTTCAATTTTGGGCATCGAACGTAGAGAGCTTCCATTCAAGTATTTGGGTATCCATTCACAGTCAACTACGCCAGAGACCTTGATTGCCATAGTTTAGTTGAGTATACACAGAGATGAGTGGAAGGGTGGCACACACAGAGCCTCTCTTTCAGAGGGGCACATCGAATTAGTTCGTTCAATCATCACGGCTATCGCTCGTTTCTGGCTACAGATAATTTTGCTCCCAACCGCTAATATAAAGTGGATTGAGAAGATATGCGGCAACCTTGTCTGGAGATGAGGTGTTCATGCTATAGGGTGGGAAACTATGTGTCGCCCCAGAGAAGAGGGAGGAGTGGGATTGAGGTCATTGCGATTGCTACGGGACGTGGCCGGTATAAAATTAACATGGAAGCTTCTTTCGAAGGGCTCATTATGTAATAGTTGGATGGAAAAAAAGTACTTGCAGGGGAGAAAATTCTGGGGCAGTCTGCTAATAATAATGAATATGTTGTTTTTAAGAACATTATTCACTACCGCACACACCTGAAGCAACTGATATCGCGGGTCTTCAAGGATGGGAAGAGCACAGACTTATGGCTTAACCCCTGGATTGATCACCAGAGTCTTGTGGAGTAGGGGGGTGGAATGTGTACGCAATGGCAAACTCAACAGGAGAAGTTGAATAATACGTAGCAGGGTACCCAAGAATGGAAGGTAATAGTAGAGGCCATCAGAAGATCAAAGAGATTGGTGTCTGGCTGGTTCAATGAAGCACGCATCTGACTTGCTGTATTAGTTTGGCACATATGGAAGGAGAGGAACAATAGAATTTTTGAGGGGATGGAGATGTCAAGTGTTGATATTATACATAATATTGAGCATGATCTTTTCGTGATGTGGGAGAAGGCAACACAGCCTTAGAGTGATTATATTGTATCCCGATTTATTTATATGAAATACAATTACCGCTTTCCATATATATATATATATATATATATATATATATATATATATATATATATATATATATATATATAGCACGCCTCCGCCTTAACTACAAGGCTAAAGCCCATTTGCTATATATATATATATATATAAATATATATATATATATATATATATATTCCATCTTCATAATATAATGAGGCTTCAAAACGGCTCAAAAGTGAGCCGTCTAAGTTGTATGTATATCATCATCCAATTATTTATTTATTTTAAATTAATAAAAAAATTGTTTAAAAAAGTTAATTTGTTATAAATAACACTATAAGGATTCGAGCTCAGCCAACCTAAAAAAATATCTCTCACCTTAAAAAATATGAGTTACAAGAGATGTTTGTTTATAATTAAATAATATTACTTAGCTAACCGTTTCAAAACTCAAAATTAAAAATATATTCATAACCATTTATAATTAAAATATAATCAAATATATAACAAATTCTACTTAAAATATAAAATTATATATAATAAAATCTTAATTTAAAAATATTAAAATATTAAAATAATTTTATATTAATTTTAGAAGAAAAAAATAATTTTACGTGCGTACGTGAATTTACTAGTATATATATATAAAAAAAAAATAAAGAATGAACGAACAATGATTATTTAGCCTAAATTCATCCCTCTATGATTCTTTCGACGAGTCAAACATTCTAGGCCTTGTAGCTAGAAACTGGAGGAGCTCTTCCTAGTGGAGGTTGCTGACTGTTACTGTAGCAATTTGCATATGCATCAAATGGAAATGGATAAGCATTCTAAATTAAAAGCTAGAGATATCTTGACTTCTGTCGACACACTCTTACTTTTGAATATTTTTACAGCCCTTTCTATTTCCTAGGTTTATAGCACATGAACTGCTATAGCCATAAAGCTCACTCCAAAGTCTTTTGTTTACCATGAGCATTTTCTTCTATAAAAGGCCAATAACAGATGTGACCATATGACAAGAGTTCTGTTAGTAGTAAACATAGATATTCCTCCCTTTTTTCTTCTCCTCCATAGCCATGCAGCCAAAACAAATTGCCTTAGAGAAAGAAGGGTGCAACCTTTCCCCCAAGGTAACTATACTAACGATAATTAGCCATAGAGTGAAAAATTATTCATGGAAATATATACAGTACTTGAAGAAAGAAGAATGATTATTTGGCGTGAATTTATTGTCTTTTACATAATATACATATGTGTTGTAACCCTTAGGTTTTTGAGATTTATTTTGTAGTGTTGTTTAATTTTTATACAACTTTTTGTTTCAAATGTTATCAGAATTAGCCCTAGAGAAAACATAAAGAAACAAACATTCGTTTACATCTCTCTCTCTCTCTCTCTCTCTCTCTCTCTCTCTCTCTCTTTTGAAATTGATTAAACTTCTCTTCTTCACTCCATGCACGTAGAAGGAACAAGTGCTTCGAAGGGTCTATTCGGATACCTCGATCTTGACTAAGGTGGGAGCGCTATTCAACAATATTAATCTGAACCTGAGCTCGACTAAAACCAACAGTAGTGAAGTGGAGAAGGTTGACTGCGAGTGCTGCGGGATGTCGGAGGACTGCACCTCGACCTACATCGGCCGTATCAAGACCTTCTTCTGCGGAAAGTGGGTGTGCGGCCTCTGCTCGGAGGCGGTGAAGGAAAAGATGAAGCGAACTCCGCCACTGACGATGGAAGAAGCTTTGGAGTCCCACACTGCACTCTGCAAGCAATTCAACGGAACCACAAGGCTCAATCCCAAGCTCACTTTAGCTGGAGCAATGAGGGACATTGCAGTAAAAAGCTCCCAGCGTCGTAGGTCCATTTCTAATGATCAATGCGGACTCCCAAAGATTGGTAGAACAATGAGTTGTGTTCCTCGCGTTGATGGATGCTAAGCTTCCCCTATACATTGTTGCCCTAACGGATGTTAAATAGTGTTACTAGCGTGGAGTGCTTTACAAACACACAAAATGATGAGGAAGAGGATAAACCAAACTATATTTGGAGTACAACTAAAAGTGTGCTCATTGAAGTTCATTTGCCATTGTAAGATAGTACATATATAGGTCTCGAACTATGAATAAAGGCCATTGGAGTTCCTAACTCTCTAGTATACATTTCCTAACACATGACAATTAAAGTTCATAAACGAATGAAAATAAAGACCAAAAATAATGATAGGTGTAACATATGGCATTAAATATTAAATTTAATTTATGACATAATTTTGATCCATTAAGCACCCAAAGCAAATTCCCAGTCTAATACGGTGTTGATACTCTAGTCTTTTATACAACTTACTTTGTTTCATTTGGAGACATTAGCATAGATGAACTTTGGGATGTGGCTCTATTTTGATATTGTTCCTGTTTTTAGCACTAGTACTTTATTATGCCCGTTTTGTTGTATTGGGCTTAAGTCAAGGCATGTATTGATTGTGATGTAAAGTTTTCGTTATTATGTCGTTGTTTTGTTGATATGGTATTTTTGGATTAAGACTGAGAAATATTTATGCCAAACCATCCTATATACTTGCATTACAAAAATATTGCTTATCAGTGATGTATCGACGTACCATCACTACTAAAATACTGAACATTAGCAACGGAATATTTGCGACGGCTGAAATCCATCACCTAATAGCGATGACTCAGCGACATCTTGACCACTAATAACTGTTGTTTAGAAATTTACTTAAATTTCGTCGCCAGTGTCACGCCCCGATCTCCCGCAGGCTAATGGTCGTCCCCGCTAGGCGAGAATCACCGCGCCAGCGCTCCCGCAGGACGATCGCTTCGACCCATCTGGACGTGATGCCGCACGAGCGTGAGCCGCGCCCGTGCAAGGCCGTGGTTCATTTGCTGGCGATAAGAGGTCTATGCCACAGAGTCGCTAAAATTGTCCGAGTGCAGCGGAATTATAAACGCGTAGGCGATTTGGTAACAAGTTCACGGAGTCGACAATAGCGGAAGCATTGAATAACACAAGTAGAAGTAAATCAAACTCTTTATTGATATAAACAATGTTACAGGAGGCGCATAGCCGAGTTTACAAGTCGCTCAAGCCTCTCTCTCTCTGAAACAGTAAAAGCGTGCCAAGTGGCTACATTTGTGGAATGATGTATAGGCGATGTTCAGGCGATGTTCCAACATTATGTCTTGTATATGTGCTTCAGTTCCGGACGCAGTGCTCCAAGGCTCCAGAGTGAACTCCACGCCTTAGCACGCACGAAGGAGGCATCCGCACAGAACGATGTTCTCCCGCACCCTGCAAACAACCTGGTGGATTATTAGTACACGAATGCACTGGTAGGGAGGCTACTCGCCCGCTCGACAAATCCAAACACGTAATATATGTTTCGTGCACCATCTATTTAGTTGTCTTTCTAGTATTGCCTTAGGATCAATTTCATGGCAAATATTGAATAGCCTAACTCGTGTGGCAGTGCGCCGTGCAACATAAGAGAAAACACGGTGAGACTTACCAACTTACCATTGGTCCTTCCCTGTCTAAGGAAAATCAAGTTAATTTAAGCACGAGCACGTATAATCATTTAGGGCAATAACATGTGCAAACACTGTGTTATGAACAAGACTATGTTTCAGATGCACGGGTTACTCGGATGATCATGTGTGTTGCATACGATGTTTAAATGCTCTTTGTGCACGAGTGTTATTTTACCATGATCGTTCAGGTGTTCAGTTATTCTCGATGCGATGCAATGACTCACATGCGGATAGCCGCTAAGCGATGATGACTTATCTATATGAATTGTCGTTGGCAAATCCATAAAGGACGAGTTATAGTCTTGAACAAGCATGGAAAGCAACAAAGATTCAGTGGTGGTTGCAGACCATCCTGTCTAGATGCAGGAGACTAAACGTTAGTTCCATCTGGATCGGAGCGGCCCCAGTGCCCCGGTGACCGTCCGTGGAACAAGATCCGAAGATCCCCCTTGATTCCAAGTTGTCCGCGACACGCAGTCTGGGTCATTCCATATCCATAACCTGACATGATAATTCTTGATTCTTGTTCTGAACCGAGCATTTACTCCACGAGCTGTGATTCTGGACTTGCATCACATGATTCTCGTTCAGAGGTAAACTTGATGTGGTTATCATTCAGATGTAACTTGATATGATTTTGATCAATGAACAACTTGCCTTGATGCATTCCCGTGGTGCATGGACTGCCTTAGCGACCAAACAGTCCCGGATACTTGCAGGTTCAATTTCACAGAAGGACTATTTGATAGTCTTCTGGCTGACTCGATGCATGAACAATATGCGATAGTGTTACTTGCTTGTGGCATAAGTTTTGTGTAGCAACCATTGAGTCAAGACAATAATACAAGTTAACATATAAGCAAGCAAGCATTGCATTCATAAGCATTCACGTTAGCTCGGGCCCGAAGGTAAGCCGAGGGGTGAAACCGTAAGGAAACTTTTCGAGTGACATTATCTAGGGTCGTGCAGTGTAGCAATATAGGAGTGCACAACGAAGAGTGTAATAATTTTATTGTTCTACTCGAGGCATAGCAAAGTCTAGTTGCACAAGGCAAAGGTACAAAGGTAGCATGCAAGGGTCTGATTATTAGCAATGTTTCATTTCCATATTCTAGCACAAGCTATACTAGTTGGAATTATTCCCTTAGCTAGGTGCGTTGTATTCTTATTAGCATACAGAGGATGATTCACCTAGCGACTAGCATGTATCATTCAATATTTTAAGTGTGTTGGCTAAGTAAAGACAAGTTCACCGTAGCCACCCACCTTAGCGATGAATCGCCTCGGTTGAGCGATACTCCGAGCGAGCCTCTGAAAGCCTAAGCCGAACTCCTGAAGGGACAAGTCTGGATATCCTTTACTTCAAATGAATATTCTCGCGTGAGCAAAGCGGGTCGGGACGTTGCACTTTTGCCGTTTGGATCGGCAGTCCGCTTGAACGGAATGGGGTATTACATCATACATCACTCAGAAAAAGTCTCGTCCTCGAGACTTACTAAGGGTAGGCCGTGCTATCGCATTATGGAATCTATCCCAAGAGTAGTGACCGGTACCACTAAATCCAATTTGAACACAATCTCCTACTCGATTCTTACGCCGTGTTGCGTGTATGCCGAGTCAGTCTCATTTGCGCCTTAGCGTGGGACATGTTGCTTAATGCGGAGTACGTTTTGTTCGATCTTAGATAGTGATCTAAGGCTGAGGCAAACTTATACAAGTCATTATATTTGTTCGTTTGGATATTCACTTGCACTAGCATTTGAGATCTGCATATCGCGAGTCTGGATCGTACACATATTCGAAGCGTCCTTCAAACATATGCATGTCAACCAACTTGGCGATAGCGAAGTCTTAGCACTCGAGTTTCACATATCATTGAGTCTTGGATCGTGCACATGTTCAAGGCATCCCTCAAACGAATACATTCAACCAAACTTAGAGATAGTAAAATCGGACAAGCTACTTGCAAAAATCTTAAGGGTTCGTTTATCAATCACAAGGATACTCCCGGTAGGGTCAATCCAATTCCATATCATTTTTTATTCCATCCCAATTCAAGCATTTTGCACTACCGTTAAGCACGATCTATTCGGTTTACCGACTAGCGTTCATCTGCTCGGGTCAAACTTTAGCACACGCTATCGTTCCCAAGTCTAACCCTAAGCCTTGATGCCCCAGTTCTGTAGCTTTATTCAAGCAATATGGTAAAGTCGGTAACACAGGTTCATTCACTCAACACATGATCGTCTGCCTAATTGCTAGTTCATCTCACAAGGTCATAGGTACAAGTTCAAGCATGTGATTCATCGTGCAATTTATCGCACGATGCTCGCCCTAGTTCCTAGGTGTCACAACCCACACCCAGTATAGGGGCACGAGTGCGTGGGTACGTCCAGCCTACGCCGCAGCATCGACGGTAGAACGTTGTCTAGGTCTCAATAATATACTAACATAACTCACAACATGTCAATGATATCAACTCCATAAGGAGGACAATGAAATAAATATCTCTCAACATCTCATAATGTATACTCAATCACAGAACTATAAGAATATAAATGGAACGATAAAATATAAGAAATGATGACATAAGTCAAACACAATGTCTCAATAGAGATAAACTACAGTCTAGCTGTTCAACATAATAAGTCTCCACAAATCTCAAATTAAACTTAACATAAGTCTCAGCATAACTAAAAATAAACCTCAAAATAAGTCTCAACGCATAAAATAAATACTGTCTAAATACCTGCAGGTAGTGTCTCCTCTAAGATCTCTGGTATGTAGTCTGCATCTATACCTGGTCCATAATGTGTCGGACACCAGTCCTCTAAGTCGCAGTCTGGAAAAATATTTTCAGTCAGGATGGAGCAAAGTACATCTCTAACAGCAGTTCTAAATCAATGATATAAACAATATAGCAGTAAATAGGTATAAATAAACAAGATGCATATATATGTACGAGAGATACACAATAAAGGAAATACTGGAAATAAATACGAGAATGAACAATATGTCAATGAACAAGAATACTAATGACTAAGTGTGTGAGTACTAGCTTTAACATGTGATCGGCTTGGGAACTTGTACAGGAATAATGGCCTGGCTAGTCATACGTGCGGTGTAAGACTAACACTAACATGAGAACAAGACTTGTACATGAAGGGTATGATCACATAACTACACTAAAATACTCTCCACCCCCGACTGGTATAGTAGATCCAACCATGGTACGCTATGGCACGGGATTCTCTAGGAAAGTAGCAAGTCTCCCCGAGAATCAGTGTCTGTATATGCACAAGATAATCAATAAAATAAGACTTGTACAAGATACACCATATACAAGAAATAATATCTCATGACGAGATCCGGAGATACCAATCAGTGTAACCATCGTGTCAAGAAACATGGATATCTACACTAAATACAATGAACATAGAGGATATCATAAACAAGAAACTATCAGAGAATGTACTCGCCTGGGGTCCTTAGCTGGCAATACCAATGTCCTGCTCCTGAAGTCTCGCAGAACAATCCAATGGCCCTATATACATATAATATAACACAATACAGCATCAGTCATTACACTAGCACACACAATATAATTATGCTGAACTCAACAGCTACACTAGGGTGACACTGGTCAACTAGGGTCAAGTGTTCGTCTAATTGCACGGGTGTCGCATCCTTAATTGAGGTACAATCAGACAGTCAAACTACACATGTCTTGCCAGTACGTCAATGTACACAAGGCAGACAGATTACTAATACTCAGGGCCACATGGTCATGTGCAAATACAGGGCATCCGTAATTATACTAGGGTCATATATATATATATATATATATATATATATATATATATATATATATATATATATACAGTCAAATGTAGACACGGGATACCTACTACTCATATTTATGGCCACACCGCATAAATACATATATATAGTCAAAACTGGTATTGGAATTTAATTATCTACAATATACATATATACCATCTATATATATGTATATAACAACCAATAATTATATGCATACCAAATAGGAATAATATACATATACTAAATATATATATATATAAATATACCAAACTGAACACTATACGCGTACGCGTACGAGTTGGATTTAAATTGCATAACCTAGCAATCAACATCTAATGAATACGTCATGGAAATACGCTAGATTCTAATCGCCATCATACGTATACACGTACACAACATGAAAGTATAATTCGAACCTGTGCGCGTGGGAACGAGGGTGTTCGACTTCAAGGTGGGATGCTCCTGCTGCTACTATTTAGGTGATGCTCGGCCGCGTCGTCGAGGGAGGAGGTATGTCCGTCGAGGAGAAGCTCAGGTGAATGGCAGCGGGGTCGGATTCAGGTATACACTGTCGACGAGTCATCGAGTTGCTGCTGTTCATCGAGGAGAAAGAGGTCAGGTTCATCGTCGTGGGGTCTGGCAGCGTTCAGCGGTGCAGGTTCAGCGATGGTCAAGGTCAGTTTCAGGCGATCGGCAGGCTGCTCGGTCGAGGGAGGAAGGGAACAGGGAGGAGAGGTGGTGGTCGAGGTGTAGGGAGGTAGAGACGGTTGGGAAGTACGTTCAGCGGGCCGGGAAGTTCTGTTGCGGTGGGTGTTCAGTCAACCGGAGGGGAGAATCATGGTGCTGGCGGTTCGTCGACGGGGGAGATGAAGAAGATGATGAGGGAGAGGAGGATCCGACGGGGTTGAAGAAGATGGTGACAGCGGTTTCGTCGACTTCAGGCGATGATGGGATGGGGGAGAAGATGACAGGTGGGTCGAGGGGAGGCTCCGGTGTGGCGGCGTTCAGGCGGGGGGTGCAGCGGTCTCCGGCTGCTCGGTTCAGGCGGAGGAGATCGGCTCAGCGGGAGGGAAGTCGGCCCAGGCGGTCGGCGAGGTCGGGATGCAGGCGGCTCAGCGTGGAGGAGATGGAGGAGAAGAGAGGGAGAGGTGGAGAACGACGGAGGTGAGGAGGATCTATCTCCGGTGAGTTCGGGTGGCCGCAGGGAAGTCTGTCAGCGGTGGGACTGTGCGGAGGAGATGATGCGGGCGGTCGGGTTCTGGTGCAGTCGGCGGGAAGAGAACGACTCTGGTGTTGATGGGTGGCGGTCGGGTGCTACTCCGGCGGTCAGCGGCTCCGGCGAGGCTGAACAGGGAAGGAGGAGAGGTGAACCGGAAGATGGGGAAGGGGGTCGGTTGTGTATGGGTTAGGGATGATTTTAGGTATAAATAGAAAGGGAAAAATCTAAATATATATATAGAATTTTGGGTTGAGTTTTGACCTAGAAAATTGGACTTAGTCAACACCCTCTTTGGGATTGGGCCTTGGCTAGTCATGTAGGTATTTCAAAGGGCTAGGATTTGGTTTGATTCAAAATAGAGGGTTAGGATTACATTGTTTGAAAATAGAGGACCAAGTTTCAATGTGGGTTGATGTTGAGTGTTACACACTCCAAAAATTTATGGAGAAAATTCACATGAAGGAAAATAAAAGAAAAATAGGTTTCTACATGTGTTGTGTCCAATGATGTGGACACCTTAATGCACCTTGCATAAAAGTGCCCAACAATTAGAAAATTGCACAAATGTGGGTTTTAGTTTAATTTGGGTCCTTACATTAATTTAATTAAAATTAATACAATAGGTGTTCTAAAATTAATTAGAAGTACATAGGGCTAAAATTAGACGGGACACAAGTGTCATGGACATAGAGGACTTAGAATAGAATATTGTCATAATTTGGGTTGCACAAAATAGGTCAAGATTGTGTTTCCAATTTCGATTAGAACGCACAAAGATACAAAGTTGGATTTATAGAATTTAAAATAAATGTCCGCGATGAATATTGTGCGACTAAAATGAAGCACAAGAGAGCATTTTCATCAGTTACACAAAGGTCAGAATAAAAGGCGGACACGTCTAGGACAAGGGTGTGAAATTTGTTGGAGGACAAAAGCTAGTGTAGCGCTCCAAATATCGAAGCAACGGTAAGGCGTAACAATTAAATAAAATCATAATAATAATTATAATCCTCAACATTTAATCCCGAATAATATAAATTAAATCCATAATCCTATATTTCGGTCAGACGTTCAACTAGTGGGTTTCTAGGTCTAGTCTACTAACTCATGCATTAAAGAATACTATATATATATATATATATATATATATATATATATATATATATATATATATATATATATATACATGTTATGCAATTAAAATAAATAAATACACACAATACCTATAATATATAAAATGACAAAAATACCCCTATCTTTAGAATGTGGTTGTGACAAGTCTACCCTTCTTAGAAAAATTTCGTCCTCGAAGTTTAAGATCCTCCATAGTTGTATTTATTTATTTTTCTTACCATCAAAGTTTAAATTCATCAACCCACATAATCATGAAGTAAATCCATATTGTTATTTCACAAACTTTCAAAATTCTATAGGTAACATATTCCTGAAAATCTTCAAGTTTAAAATCATATTCCATTTTTATCGCAATCTCCTCAAAAAATTTAAGTTCATATCTAAATACTCAAAAATTTAATATTCAATCCTCTAATTTATATTCAATCAATGCACATTATAAAATCTAAAATATTATCCCAAAAATTTGAATTCAAACACTAATCCATTAATGATCTTATTCCTCGATTTTTTTTTCACACAATACTCGATGATGTAATACTTATGAAATCTTCAAATACCACATTCAAATATAAATTTATATCTTGCAGTCCAATAAATATAATGATAATCTTCTTAAATTCCTCAAATTTTAATGACAATTTCAATCGTATCATAATCTTCATAAAACCTATGATTTAACAAAAATTGTCAATTCTGTCATGTTAAATTCTCAACTTTTTATTTAATTTAATATTTATCCTCGAAATTTAAGGCACCTTGTCTCTCTCTGTTAAGTTATAACTTCTTCATCAATTCTTCACTACGGTCAAACCCCCTACAATCAAGGTCTAAGAAAATTCTACCTACAGTCATACAACATACAATCTAGAGAGAGAAAAATATGTATGGTTATGGTCTCTTATGTCATGGTATTTCATTCTCTGTCAAGGTGTACTACTAACTATATTCTAATAAAAAAATTACTGATACAAGCTATGGTACTAAGGAATCAATCAAGCAATCAAATAGAAAGGAACAGAAGGAAAGAAAAGAACAGAACCTGCTAACACATCACCTGCAGTATCGATCTCCTCGACCATCATCGCAAATGCTTTGCCCTATTGGGATAGCTCCCCCCGCGGGTGCTAAGCAATCTGCGGTTCCACAGGTGGACTAACTGGATCTCTATAATTTGGAGTTGTGCGTTGTCCAAAAAGATAAGGAGCTAGAGGACAATCCCTCATTCGATGTCCCCCATCGCCACAGCGCAAACAAAGTCCTAGCCTCAATCTACAGCTCTCCCAAAGGTGACCTGGCTTCTTACAGAATTGACAAGTCTGTTGATCCTGCTGAACACGAACCGGTGCCTGGTGCTGCTGGTAGTTATACTGAAACGTCCTTGGCTACTGCTGAATATGGGAACGCTTGGCCGGTCCCGTGCTACCACTCGTATCTTCAAAAATATTGTGACTCCTCTTAGGCCTGAGATCCAGATCCTCTTCTGCAATCTGGGCATCCATCAAGATATCCCCAAAGGTAGCGATACGACGACCAGAAGTGCGCGACCTAATCTCTCTCGTCAGCCCCTTTCTAAACTTTCATGCTCGATCTCCTAGGTCCCGAATCATAGACGATGCAAAACAGCTCAATCGACAGAATTTTGTGGCGTACTCATCGACCAACATGGTTCTTTGGACCAAGTCATGAAACTGACTCTCCAAAGTTTCCAGGGCCACGTCGGAAAAGAACTTCTCCTTGAAAAGTGCTTTGAAGGTCTCCCAAGTATGTCCTTGTGCAGTAAGTCTCGGCTCCGTGCGATACCACGTGAGTACAATATCGAACATCTGACTACCGGCCGCCTCTATCTGTAAGCTCTCCGGAATCTGGGCCAATCGTAGGCTCCTCTCTATATCTTCTATCCAGTCGTCAGCGTAGAGTATCCCCTCAGTGCCTTTGAACTCTCGAGGCATCATCCTCTTAAAAGTAACTATAGTACTTGGTCTCTGCTGTTGCTGCTGGCCAGGATACTGCTGGGCAACTCTCTCAACTGCCTGTAGTGCCATCTGGTGAGCGTTCTCCATGCTCTCTCTCATCAGTTTAGTCTGTGCTTGGTGTGCCTCTGCCTGCACTCTCTGAGCCCCAGCTTGAACTCGATGAGCTTCTGTCGTTACTCTCTGGGCATCTACCATGCCCTGGATCAAAGTAATTATCTGTGCCCCATCAATGGGCATACCTGCGGGAAACGGAGTAGGTGAAGGAGGAAGGTTCTCCGTCATAGCTGGGGAAACACTCGAAACAGGTGGGAGATGAGGAACTCCATATGTATGTCCGTCAGGTGGAGAGGTGACAGACCCCTCTGAAGTTGATGCTCCCACTCTCATAGATCTTGTCTTCGGCGGCATCCTGAAGACAGACCAAAAAGAATAAATTAAGGCAATAGATGCGATATCATCAAGGGAGGACAACAAAATTTTAAAGGAAGCAATATTTAAGAAGAAAATAAGGATAACAAGATAGATAGAGTGGAAATATTCCTAGTTGTGATTGAGTATTCGCTCTCATCCTAGTATGCTATATCCTAGATCCTATCGCAGGCACGCAGTAGTACAACTAAGATGTCGTACTACCACGACATCCCACAACTTGCGAAGTCTGACCTGCACGGGCCACCACTAAAAACGTATCATGACCCGCACCCGGTATAGGGGCACGAGTGCATGGGTACGTCCAGCCTATGCCGTAACATCGGCGGTAGAACGCTGTCTAGGTCTCAATAATATACTAACATAACTCACAACCTATCAATGATATCAACTCCATAAGGAGGACAATGAAATAAACATCTCTCAACATCTCATAATGTATACTCAATCACAGAACTATAAGAATATAAATGGTACGATAAAAGATAAGAAATAATGACATAAGTCAAACACAATGTCTCAATAGAGATAAACTACAGTCTAGCTGTTCAACATAATAAGTCTCCACAAGTCTCAAATAAAACTTAACATAAGTCTCAACATAACTAAAAATAAACCTCAAAATAAGTCTCAACGCATAAAATAAATACTGTCTAAATAGCTGCAGGTTCATCACTCGGCACAGGATCGTCTGTCTTCAGCTCACAAGGTCATAGGTACAAGTTCAAGCATGCAATTCATCGTGCAATTCATCGCACGATGCTCGCCCTAGTTCCTTGGGTCAAACCATTGTTCATTTGCACGGGGTGTTCTACCTAAGCTCATTTTTACTCAGATTTCTAAACATCGAGCACTGATTATCCTACTCTCAATAACACGTTTGTTTGCACGGGGGACAAGTTTGTTCAGTAAAATACATAGTATATCTAAGTTGCAGGACAAGTCTAATGATTTGCATAGTCTATCTCTCCAAGTATGTTTGATATAATCATAATCCATTCCAAGTCTAGTCCACCAAGCCAAGATTCGATTCTATGCCTTTAGTTTAACTCTAATTTGTTCAACCTGATTTATGTATCCATTCACGAAACCATCAAGCGTGGTGTTACAGGTTCTAGGCTAACTTATCCATAAAATATTTTTTGATTCACTTGCATTCCAAATTTATCTTATCGTGTCGAACCAAAAGTCAAGACGATCTATTGGTTGTCACACTCTGGTCTCCCGCAAGTTCGATCACTCTCATTGGACGTGAGATCACCACGTCAACGCTCCCGCTGGATAATCGTCCTAAACCGGGCGTAACGCATGTACGAGCATAGAGTTACGCTCGTACAAGACAAGAACGTTTGAATGTTATGGTTTTCTTCTGCACGATCGAGACACCTTATATTTTTACCAAGTCATGTCCGTTCATGCAGTGATTATAATTCGTCTAGTAAAATCATCCAACTTCAATGTTACCGTTTGGTAAATCGTCCAAGTCCATTCAATTTTTTTGATACGTTCCATTCATCGAGTTTGTATTTTTTTTTTGGAAAAATCTCTGAACACGTTCTTTTGAGTTCGATCATCCCCGCCGTACGTGAAATCACCACGTCGGCGCTCCCGCGGGATAACCGTTCTCGTTAGGACTGATTTCATGAGTTACTGTTTCGAACTTGATTTTAAGACCGTTCTTCTGAACTCCAAGCTAACTCCATTATCGTTCATCTCTTTCATCGAACCATAATATTCATTTTGGGCTAAGTTCTATTCGAGCAATATTGTATTCAAGTTTGATCTATTTTGTTTCAATCTGAATCGCTCATACAATTTTCTAAGTTTCCAACAAGTTTCCTTAACCAAGATATTAATTTTTTTCTAATTCCCAAGAATTTTGATTCAATATAAGCCTTATCATTTGGTTCAAGACATTGAAATCGTTCGATCCGACTATCGCACGAGACTTATAATCTGTTTGAACATTTCTAAGTGATCCATAAACCACTCGGAATTGAGTCACCCATTTAAATCCATATTCAATATTCATCCAAGCAAACTATAATTGATTTGTATCTTTCGATACGAATTATCATTCGAGATATTTCTTAAATCCAAGCACGATTCTCTATATTCGCCTAAGTGATAATTCAGAGAATGTTTCTATCGGTTGGCATTCTAAGTATGACTTGTCTTATTCCTGAACGATATCCCATTCTCGTTGCAACTAGCTTGCACCAAAGAGTCTTGGCGCGCTACTCAACACAACTTAGCCGAAAGGTTGTGTGCAAAGCTAACTGTTCGGGACAATATTCGATTTCGCATTAACCAGTTGGGCAAACATGTATAGGCATTTCAGGTTCGCACATAAGTCGCGATTCTAGCATGAGTCAAATCCCGAAGGAACTGGCACAGGTTGGCACAAAGGCCAATCGTATTACAATTTCATACAAGTAATCACATCATTCACATGTACTTTTCGAAAATATTTAGACTCATTGGTAGAACATTCCGTTGGGACATTGAGAGAGAGTGTGCACATAACCCACGAACAAACTTTCAAAATTGAGAAAATTGAGACGAATGCCAAAGGCGTATAGCCAAGCTCTGATACCAATCTGTCATGCTCCGATCTCCCGCAGGCTAATCGGCCATCCCCGCTAGGCGAGAATTACTGTGCCAGCGCTCTCGCGGGACGATAGCTTTGACCCATCTGGGTGTGATGCCGCACGAGCGTGAGCCGCGCCCGTGCAAGGTCGTGGTTCATTGGCTAGCGGTAAGAGGTCTATGCCACAGAGTCTCTAAGATTGTCCGAGTACAGCAGAATTACAAATGCGTAGGCGATTTGGTAACAAGTTCACGAAGTTGACAATAGCATAAGCATTGAATAACACAAGTAGAAGTAAATTAAACTCTTTATTGATATAAACAATGTTACAGGCGACGCATAGCGAGTTTACAAGTCGCTCAAGCATCTCTCTCTGAAACAGTAAAAGCCTGCCAAGTGGATATATTTATGGAATGATGTATAGGTGATGTTCAGGCGATGTTCCAACATTATGTCTTGTATATGTGCTTCAGTTCTGGATGCAACGCTCCAAGGTTCCAGAGTGAACTCCACGCCTTAGCACGCACGAAGGAGGCACCTGCACCGAATGAGGTTCTCCCGTACCCTGCAAACAACCTAGTGGATTAGCAGTATACGAATGCACTAGTGGGGAGGCTACTCGCCCGTTCGACAAATCCAAACACGTAATAAATGTTCCATGTGTCATCTATTTAGTTATCTTTCTAGTATTGCCTTAGGATCAGTTTTATGTCAAATATTGAATAGCCTAACTCGTGTGGCAGTGCGCCGTGCGACATAAGAGAAAAGACGGCGAGACTTACCAACTTACCATTGGTCCTTCCCTGTCCAAGGCAAATCAAGTTAATTTAAGCACGAGCACGTATAATCATTCAGGACAATAACATGTGCAAACACTGTGTTATGAACGAGACTATATTTCAGATGCACGGGTTACTCGGATGATCATGTGTGTTGCATACGATGTTTAAATGCTCTTTGTGCACGAATGTTGTTTTACCATGATCGTTCAGGTGTTCAGTTATTCTTGATGCGATGTAATAACTCGCATGCGAATAGCCGCTAAGCGAGAATGACTTATCTATATGAACAGTTGTCGCTGACAAAGCCATAAAGGATGAGTTATAGTCTTGAACAAGGATGGAAAGCAACAAAGATTCAGTGGTGGCTGCAGACCATCCTGTCTAGATACAGGAGACTAAACGTTGGTTCCATCCAGATCGGAGCAACCCCAGTGCCCTAGTGACCGTCCGTGGAACAAGATCCGAAGATCTTCCTTGATTCCAAGTTGTCTGTGACATGCAGTCTGGGTCATTCCATATCCATAACCTGACATGATAATCCTTGATTCTTGTTCTAAACCGAGCATTTGCTCCACGAGCTGTGATTCTGGACTTGCATGACATGATTCTGGTTCAGAGGTAAACTTGATGTGATTATCATTCAGATGTAACTTGATAGGATTTTGATCAATGAACAACTTGCCTTGATGCTTTCCCCTGGTGCGGGGACTGCCTTAGTGACCAAACGGTCCCGGATACTTGCAGTTTTAATTTCACAGATGGACTATTTGATAGTCTTCTGGCTGACTTCATGCATGAACAATATGCAATAGTGTTACTTGCTTGTGGCATAAGTTTTATGTAGCAACCATTAAGTCAAGGCAATAATACAAGTTAACATATAAGCAAGCAAGCATTGTATTCATAAGCATTCACGTTAGCTCGGGCCCGAAGGTAAGCCGAAGGGTGAAACCGTAAGGGAACTTTCCGAGCGACATTATCTAAGGTCGTGCAGTATAGAAATATATGAGTACATAACGAAAAGTGTAATAATTTTATCATTCTACTCGAGGCATAGCAGAGTCTAGTTGCACAAGGCAAAGGTAGCATGCAAGGGTCTTATTATTAGCAATGTTTCATTTCCATGTTCTAGCACAAGCTATACTAGTTGGGATTATTCCCTTAGCTATGTGTGTTGTATTCTTATTAGCATGCAGGGGGTGATTCACCTAGCGACTAGCATATATCGTTCCATATTTTAAGTGTGCTGGCTAAGTAAAGACAAGTTTACCGTAGCCACCCACATTAGCGATGAATTGTCTCGGTTGAGCGATACTCCAAGTGAGCCTCTGAAAGCCTAAGTCGAACTCTTGAAGCGACAAGTCTGGATATCCTTTGCTTCAAACGAATATTCTCGCCTAAGCAAAACGGGTCAGGACGTTGCACTTTTGCCGTTTGGATCGGAAGTCCGCTTGAACGGAATGGGGTATTACAGCCATGTAGTCGCTATGTCGTCACCGTATTATACGGGAATAGCGTGGTATCTTTACGACAGATTGGCGATGGCTACTCGGTTTTGACGATGAACTAGGACGTCACTGGTCAGTCGCCTATGATTGTGCCTTAAATTAAAAGAAAAGGCGGCAAATCAAAATTTAATATTTCGATCGACCTCTCTCTCTCTCTCCCCCCCCCCTCTCTAACTCGACTGTCCCTCTCCTTCTCCGGTGAGCTCCTTTCCGTGGTCCCTACTGTCCAGCGACCCCCTTCCCGTGATCCCCTCTCTCCAGCGTTCCCCTTCATGTGGTCCCCTCTCTCCAGCGACCCCTTCCTGTGGTCCCCTCTTATCCAGTGAGCTCCGTCCGTGCTACCCTCTCTTCGGCATTCGATGTGTGTGAGTGTTGTTTCTGTGGCTACTTTTTTGGTTGTTGGTGGTGGTGTTCTTACTGTTGTGATGTGGAGGAAGAGAGAGAATGGATATTTGAAGGATATTTGGTGGTGGTGTTCTTGCTGTTATCTGAAATCAATGTTACCGTATCATTTTGGGAAAGGCGACAATCGGTATATGCTTGAATCCTAATCGAAGTTTATCTCCCATTGAAAAATTAGGACCCTATTTTGCAATGGAACAAAAATAAATATCTGAATAAATTTACTCTCTTTGCATACACATAGAATCGTCGACTATGTCCGAAGAAATTTTATAATTGGTCTTTACGACCTTGGGGGCTGACTTCAATAAGAAGGAGAGATAATCCCTCGAGATGACATGATCCTCCTCTCAATATGCCCCTCCCCCTTATATGTCCCTCCCCTCGACAATGACGATACCACAACCCATCACTATATTTTATATTGTGAGCTGATATCTTAGCATTACATTATATAGGTTCATCTTAATTCTGTTATATCCTTCATATACTATATTTGATAAGAACATATACTACATTGATGTACATAACTTAGATGATTCACACTAATGTATGCTAGAATAAATTTTGGGTAGTGTTCTGAGCCATCAATATCCGAATTCATGTTGATACTATACGAAAAGGCATCATATTGAACAAATATCGATGTTGTAACTTTCATGGAGATGGTGGAGAATGCAAAAACTTATCAACAGGTGACACAGATCTTCATATTGAACAGAACATCAAAAAAAAGTTCTCCATAGTTGATGGGTCAAATTAGATTTATGTCGATACGATTCCTATCTGTCACTACCACATTTTCTAGAAAAGAATATTTTAGTCATTTCATAATTAATTAAATATTGTGCATGTTGAATATTTATTTATTGTATTATTTATTTATTGTTAGATGTTAGATTTTATTTTGGACTTGTGTTAGTGGACCTAACTAGTTTAGATTAGATCCATGGACCAACATTTAATTCTAGTTAGAATTGAGCCCAATAGTAAGCCCATTCATTAGGAGGATAAATTAATTAGTTAAACCAATTGGATTAGAATATTTCCTCCTTAATTAATTCCTTCATGACAAGCCCCAAGGGGTATTGTGGATATTTAATAGTAGCTTGGAGAAGGGGGTAGAGGCCGGCTACATTAGGCGTGGAGAGAGACTTTTTCTCTTCAATTTTCTTTCCAAATCTAGATCTAGAATTTCTCTCTTCCAAATTCCTTCATCCATACATCAATCCCTACCCAAATTTTTTTCCAATTCCTTCCCTATTCATCATTGGAGGCTATTAGAACAAGGATAAAGTAAGGATCTATAAGGAGGAAGCAAGGATCTACAAGGAGGAGCAAGGATCTACAAGTTGAAGGCTCTTGACACTAAATTTGGAGATTTTATTGGGAATCCATCTCCCAATAGGTACAATTCAGTTTTTTCTCTCTAATTAAATTCTAAATCTGTAATTTAATCATTAGGAACCCTCCCATATACTAAGGCTACCCATAGGAATTGGAATTAGGTTCATAGGAGGCCTATGGAGAAAGTTATGAGGTATTTTGTGTCAATTTTGGGGGAATTCGGAGATTGACATGTCTTGTATTTGTCAATAGGTCAATTAGACCAAAATGACATATGTTTGATTGTGTGTGACTAGTGTCGTGTCCATAATTGGATACGAGTAGGCCGTATCCCGATAATTTGGCAATACGGATTGATTTGGGGGTTTTATTCCGATACAGGAGTTTGAACATGTCATATTTTGACACGGGCACGTAGACGAATAGCTAACACTTCGTGTTGCTTCTAATTGTAATTTTGGACTTGCTCGTGTCCTTCGGGGTACGTTTGGTGGTGTGGTGGAGTCGTATCGCAAGTGTATCATAGATTGAGTGTGATACGGGTGCGGTGCACTCCACGTGTTTGTTTTCTTGTATTTCAATTCAATTTACCTTGGTTATAGCTATTAGAGTATTATAATTATAATTGTTATATGATATATATATATATATATATATATATATATATATATATATATATATATATATATATATATATATATATATAATTATGTGTATGTTCTATATTTTATTTTGATGTGTTGGTGGTCATAGAAGAATAGGAGAGTGCATGTGCATCATTAGTGTAGGTATGTGGTAACATATATATATATATATATATATATATATATATATATATATATATATATATATATATATATATATATATAAGTGAGTGTATATGTGTATTAGATGTGTGCATGTGAGCTAGAGGAGGAAGTTATAAGCATAAACAGTGATAAGAAGCAGGCCGAGAAGCAGCAGCAGAAGCCGGCCAAGAAGCAACAGCAAGCTGTAGCAGCAGCAGCAGCAGCGAGAAGCAGAAGCAGTAGCAATAAGCAGCAATAGTTTGAGTTCTTAGAAATTAAGTTGTAGATAAGTTAAGTTAAGCTAGTTAATAAGCTAAGTTAGTTTATATTGATAGTTAGTTTTGTATATATTGTTAGTGAGTTAAGTATATATATATATATATATATATATATATATATATATATATATATATATATATATATATATATATATATATATATACTAGTTAGCATTTGTTAGTATTATTTCTAGTTTACCTTGAGTTACACCAAGGTAATGAGAGTTGAGGTATCTTGGGTATAGGTATTGAATATCTGATGGGTATGTTAGTCATGTTAGTTGGTATAGTATTGTTATAAGTTTTAGTGCATTTTAGTGTATAGTGAGGTATGTTGGTTAGTTAGCTAATGTTAGATATTGTATTACCTTGTGATACCAAGGTAATATCAAGGTATTAGTTTATACTCAAGGTATTGAGTTTGTATATCAAGATGGGTGTGTAGGTGGTGTGACACCACATTTGGTTCAAAGCCAAGGGATCCACTTAGCATTAGTTTGGCTAGGAGTACTATATATTTTGTCTTGTATATATATATTATAGTAATTTTATATCTAATTACTTGCGTATCTTATGATACGGTATTTTGTCGGTATCTTAGTATCCTAACATAGCTAGTATAGCCTAGTTACATAGTGTATGGACCCAATATCCTAGAGATGGACTCATACAACCTAGAAATAGCTAGTTTGACCAAATTTGACTAGTTTGACCTAGAGTTGACCTAGTTTGACTATTTTGAATTAAAAATAGTTTTATGACCTAGAATTGAACTAGTTTAACTTATTTTCATTCCAAAAACTTGTACTAATGTAATATACCATTTATAGGTCTATGTGACACCAGCTTGGGCATCGAGAGACATACCTTGCTCATGACCTCAGGCGAGTATATTTATCTATTAGTTTTTATTTTATAATAGTGTATATATCTCATGTTCTAGAACTGTATACTTGATTCCGACACAGTGGTTTCACGGACTGGTACTACATGGATCCTGCTAGGAGATGTTATCCCTTACCGTGTTCAGTGAGTACTCATTCACATATATTTTATCGTGTGTATTGGGTATTGATTTAGTGTACTTCGTGTTCACACACTGCTCATGTATTCGTGTACATGTCGATTACATACCACACGTGTAATCGAGTTACCATATTTTATTCGTGTTCAACCTAAACCGATCACATAATGAACTTGTATTCCATGAAACATTAACTAGATTTCAGTTATTTCTATTATATTGCAAATATTCTATTGTATGTCCTTCTTTCTAGTACATTATCTGTTCACTCTAGTTCATTTTATTCTGTTGTTTAGTTATCTTGTATTCTTTTCTATTATCTGTTATATATTCTCGATTATGTATTTGAAACTGCTTACAGAGGTATGTACTTTGCTCCAATCCTGACTGGATATATTTTTCAGATGACTGGCTCATAGACCAGTGTCCTATATACTACGGACTGCATGACGGTGTTCCATTAGAGGATACTCATTTATAGCAGGAGGACTTAGTACCAAATCCTGAGGAGGTTTAGATTATTGTTTGACTTGTATTAGACTTTTATTAAGATTATTGGCATGTATATATTATTTCAGTTTTGTGGATGTTTTGTGACTCTTTCTTTCGTTATTCCATCTCGTGCTTTATCTTTTCTAGTTTGCATTATGATTGAGTATAGTTTACATTTATCAGATATCATATTGTTCCTCCGTTTGGAGTTGAGATGATTGACAGGTACCATATATATATATATATTGTTTGGGATATTTAGATAGTAGAGTTGACCCAGACAGCGTTCTACCGCCGATATTGCGGCGTAGGTTGGACGTACCCACATACTCGTGGCCGAATATTCGGGTACGGGTCATGACACTTTCGACATAATTCAGACATGACCTACCAACTATGGAAAAAAATTCGTCTGATCAGTTCGATGTGAAGGTATGTTTGATTTTGTTACTAAAAATACTTCTATCTCCTACTGAAAATACTTCTCTCTCAGTTTTCATAGTTGTTTTATTGCTTAGTTCTATTTATTAGATGTCTATTATGTTACTTAGTTCCATTTATTAGATGTCTATATATGTGAATCGTGATCATAGATGGCTGATGGTCATGGTCGTAATCGCAATGGTCGTGGTCGTGGACATGATCGAGGTTGTCGTGATCTTATACTACCCGATGATGGATTATCCCCTCTATCACATTATCCCGATACCCCTCGTCGGTCATAGGCACTTTTAATCTGCCATCGGCTACAGGCACAAACACTCCGCCATTTGTCGTATACCCCGACACTCCATTATCAGCATCTATGCTTCCGTCATCATCTGATGCAAATCTCGGCACTCCATCGTCAATTCGTCCACCAGATACTCCGACAGATGTACGATGGGCCCCGAAGTATCCGGACTTAGAGTATGATGTTAGTGGTCGGTATATCCCCCGACCGGGTGGTCCTCCGACACAACTAAAGAGACCGAAGGGGCAGTTCAGAAAGGAGCTTTGGCCCGCGACCAAAGAGCTGTAAGTAATTTCATATGTTTCATATGATGTAGTTAATTTCATATGTTTTATTTATTTATTCAACTAAATAACCTGTTGTTATTTCTATGTAGGTTTTTTCGTACAATACTACTCCAGCACTTAGGAAAATTATTAGGGGGACTACCACAGCCCCTATCTTAGATTCTCCGATGTGTCGTCCCACATGCAGTATATATGACTTGACCAGATGAAGGTATATTTGAACTTTTATGTTATTCGATTTATTAATTATTTTTTATCTATTTATATTAATTTTTAATTGAATTTATATGTCAAAAAATCTACTGGTGGCCCGAGCATCGCGATACGGAGATCATGATGACATATTACGACGCCTGTAGCAAGAAGATGCGGGATACAAATGATGATTTGCAAAATAGGATAAATGCTGGAAAGGGCAAGAAACCTTGGATCTGTGATAATTTTTGGGAGAAGATACAAAAGGAGCTCGATACTCCTGAGTTCAAGAAGATATTCGAGCAAGGGAAGAAGGTGTGATCTCGTGGGAGTCTACATACTGTTGGATCGATCCTCATTGCTATGCACCATCAAAATCTGGTAAGATAACTCGAAGTACTTAAATATTTTTATTACATAGTTCAATAACATTAATTATCAAGCTAATATATTTTCTTAATGTTTCTTACACAAGCAAAAAGTTGGTGAATGAGGGGGAAGATCCCTCTAGTATCAGTTTTATCGATGTTTTGAGTATACGCATGAGAGGAGGAAGGACAGGAGCTACGTGGATGAGAAGGCCATCAAGACTTCTGTAAGTATTTCAATTTATATTATAAGTTAGAATAATATGAGGTATTAGATTTTATACTACAAGGTAAAATTCATTAGGAAATTAAGTAAGGGTCATTGGATGGGCTGTGTTTCAGTCTCTACAGACTGAGAGCGCCACTCGGGCCACTCAGGATGGGGTGGAAGAGAGTGTCGCTGAGTCTTCGCCCGCCACCACGTCCTCTTCTATGGTCGTTCGAACGAACGACCTTGTTGTACATGCCACTGGCGGAAGAGGGAAATACGAATGCGTCTAAGGTACCGGTTCCTTAGTGTCGTAGATGTCGGTATACTCGAGACCTCCATCACTGAAGTATTCTGCTACGACACAACCTGATAGGATAGAGCAAATTGTTACGGCGATGACCACATTACAAGCCATATTGATGGATATGCAGGAGTCGATCAGCAGCATGCAGGCCTCCATGGTGCATGGTTCTTCCGATGTTCGTGCTTCTCCCATTGTTGTCCATGGCACCATGACATCTGGTTCTTCTGGTGCCTCTACTCCTCCCGTTGCTGCTTCTGGCCCTATTCTATTTGTTGGCGCAGTGATGAGGCTTTTAAGTTTATTGCCGTCAGAGGCTTTAAGTTCACTACTATCTGAATTAGTGAATAAAATTCCTTCGGAGGTCCTCGAGTGTATGTGTGACCAGGGAACACCGCCAGATCGATAATTTTCTTTATATTTGATATTTATTTGTGTTGTAGTAATCGCGAACTTGTGGATATTATTTATTCTTGTTGTCGTGGCCGTAACTTGTGGACGTTGTTTATGTACTTTGATTATTTTATTTTGACTTGTATTTATGTTGTTTATTTGTGTTTTCTTTTCTGAATTATGTCTCGTGTGTGTTTCTAGCGTGCATTTGTGTTGTTAATGGTCCAATTGGACTAAAATTCTACAACGGGTTGCGTTGGGTGGTTGATATATTTTTAGTACTTAATAGGTTTTATATAAATCATATATTGTGGGATATCTGGTGGTGAAAGTTTTTTTTTCAATAATATGTATATTAGCGACGGACTTCCGATGACTTAGCGACTATGAGTGTTACGTCCCGATTTTGTAGAATCGTTATTTGTCCCCCAGGCATGATACCGTGAGAGTGTAAGGCTTGCTCACACAAGGCCTAACATAATGATATATATATATATATATAAACACAGCAGCAGAGTGCGGAAGCTAAAGAACACACATTGACACGAAGAAAAGTTCTTTTTATTGATAATATAAATCTTTTTTACAAACTCTTGACTCAAAGTAAAGGGGTACCGCGCAGGCTTACAAGAGGGACGCAAAATGAGATAGTCGTTCTAAAGATTACATCCCATACTAAAACTTCAAAAGATAATAGATACCTTCGGACGAAGCAATCGTCTTGCCTTGGAGCTGCATAAGATGGGTGCACGAGCTCCGGATGATTTGTACAAGCTTCAAAAGATACGAATGGAGTGCACCGGGTTATGGACTACTCGGGGAAAGAAGAAGCTTTAGTTCCTTGCCGCGTCGCCTTGGCTCGGAAAACCTGCTACAACGAGGGTATGTACTTTGAAAAGTACCGGTGAGGGTGAGCTAACCCAACTAACCAAATTGACACAAAATTCATGTGAAGCATATAATTTATTGTTGTGGTCTTTCTATGTTGCTTTAATACAAGTTACAGCATGCAATAGATATGAAATAACCGAAATAAATATGCCAATATTTAGTGACTTTACCTGCCCGTCTGAACATCCTATACATAACTTACCATGACCTTTCCTGCCATGAAGACATAGTTAGCTTGCACAATTTAAATATACATATGGGTCACTAGCTTTGAGAGCCATTTTGGACTATAGTCTGAGTAGACCGCGATGGTGGTAGCGCCGGTAGCGAGCCCCGCTATGAGCCATCCAGTCTTACCTGTGCGAGATACTAGCGCAGCTACCATAATGTTCTGCATAGGACGAAGCAGTCCAGTATCCCGGTGACGATTCGCAGGAACTCTTATACCTTATGCACAAGTTGTCCATGACCATAAGACGTCTCTATACTAAGTTATCAAACCAAGCAATTCAAAACAATAGGATGGAACATAAATACTTAGGCACAGTACGATGGCATAGTCTACCTGCTCAAGCGATCATATTCCAATTTATATACTACACATTGAGATAGTTATAGATGAATAAGTTCTAACTACAACTAAAATGATAAAATAGATATATAGACAGCGAACAAGCACGCAACGATAAGATCATGCGGTGAAGTGGTATGACAAGCATAAGTGTTCCAAGTTTACTTCTTATTATCTTGACTTGGTTATTATTATTATGGTTCGTTGATCGGAACGCACAAACGAGTCAGATTATTAAGAGTGAAGACTTGGAATAAGGGAGCTAATCGAAGGTAAGGCCACTTACAAGTTGGAGAATCGGGAGAGAGAAATGGGAGATCTTCAAGACTCCGCTCAGGCGTCGCCTACACGATCACCTGCACGCACCAACAGATGATCAATATCTCCTGCCTCGGTCTCCAACAGTTCGATAAAAAATACTAAGTTCAACGAATGAAGATAATAAAATCCATCAAAATCATTCAAGAAAATGCAAGTCATAAAACCAACAAGAAAGCAACCAAGCAGCATCGAGAACGGGCAAAGAAACCAGCTCAACGAAAAGGCCCCTCGTGACTCTATTGCCGAGTCCTTCCTCAAGGCATGATTCGCTGAATGTGGGACTTGATTCCGAAGAAACCAATCCATAACGAGGAAAGAATCTTGATTCAATCTGTCTCGATGATACCAAGTATTTCTTAGTCGCGCTCCCCGAACAGGGGGGACGGGGCACTACATCTTAACCAACTAATAAAAAAATTTGTCCTCAAAACTTAGGAATAGAACCTACCCCTAAGAAAACAATGAGGGAAACTTTTCTTTCATGTCTGATTCGAGTTCCCAAGTCGACTCCTCGACTGCGTGGTTCCGCCAGAGTACGCGCACAAGCGGGACAAAATGATTTTAGAGCTGCTTATCCTTTCGATCGATGATCTGCACAGGTTCCTCTATATAGGACAAGTCTGCTTGCAAACCCAACTGACCAAACTATACCACGTGACTCGGATCATGCACATACTTTTGCAGCTTTGACACGTAAAAGACATCATGCACATCAGATAGGCTCGGTGGTAGGGAAATTTGATATGCAACTAGGATAACTCACCTGAGAATCTTAAACGGACCAACAAATCGAGGACTTAGCTTCCCATTTACTCCAAATCTCATAACTCCTCGTATCGTCATGACCTTGAGAAACACGTGATCACCAGCTGTAAATTTAAGGGGTCGTATGTGGATATCCGCATAACTTCTCTGTCTGCTTTGTGCCACCTTTAATCGCTCTCGTATCAACCGAACCTTTTGAACAGTCTGCTCTACTAGCTCTGGGCCGAGGATTTGTCGCTCGCCAACTTTATCCCAACAGATAGGCGATTAACACTTTCTTCCATACAAAGCCTTGTACAGAGCCATCTGAATGCGGGACTAGTAACTATTGTTATATGCAAATTCTGCCAATGGTAGATGGACGTCCCAATTTGATTTTGAGTCGATCGAACAGAGGCGTAGCATATCTTCAAGGACCTGGTTCACCGGCTCTATTTGGCCGTCGGTTTGAGGATTGTACACTGAACTGAACTTCAACTTGGTTCCCATAGCTGACTGAAGGCTTTCCCAGAAATGCGATAAGAACCGTCTGTTCTAATCTAAAACAATAGACACTGGCACGTCATGTAGTCGAACTATCTCATCAAGGTATATCTGAGCCAGGCGATCGATGCTCCAAGTAACTTTGATGGAAATGAAGTGCGCTGACTTATTTAATCGGTCGACGATGACCGAGATGGTATCATTTTCCTATTGCATCTTTGGCAAGCCAATAATAAAGTCTATCATGATATGGTCCTATTTCCACTCCAGGATAGCAAGATTTTGTATCTCTCCGCCCGGTCTCTGGTGCTCGGCCTTTACTCTCTGATAAGACAACCATTATGACACGAAGAGTGCCACATCTTTTTTTATGCCGTGCCACCAGAAGATTGTGTGGAGGTCCTGATACATCTTTGTACTTCCTAGATGTGATACATAAGCCGCATAGTGAGCTTCCATGAGGATCTCCTTTCTGAGTTCTGCATCGTTAGGCACGCATAGTCTTCCTCTTACCCGCAACGTTCCTCTTTCATCCACTATAAAGTCAGTCGTCTTTCCTGCTAAAATCTGCTCACGCATCTTCAACAAGAATGGATTGTTCATCTGAGCGGACTTGACCATTTCTATCAGGTTCGGTTCAAGGAGTAACTGAGCTAGTGATCCCCAATCGGTTCGCCTTGATATTGAATTCGCAGCTCAATACCTCTACTCTCTAATTCTTTTTGTAGCCTGTGGTTGACGGATAGAGATCCTGCAAATATTTAACTCAGCAAGTCCGCTACAACATTCCCTTTGCCTAGAGTATAGTTGATCGACAAGTCGTAGTCTTTGACCAGTTCTAGCCAACGCCTTTGTCGTAGGTTTAGGTCCAACTGAGTGAAAAGATACTTGAGGCTCTGGTGATCAGTAAAAATTTGGCAAGCCACACCATAAAGGTAGTTTTGCCACAACTTTAGTGCGAACACGATTGTCGTGAGTTCTAGATCATGTGTCGGATAGTTGCGCTCGCGTGGCTTCAATTGTCTTGAAGCAAAAGCTAACACCTTGTTTTTTTGCATGAGCACAGCTCCCAAGCCCTGGCCTGAGGCATCGCTAATAATTTGGAATCCCATATTCTCGTTCGGCGGTGCAAGTATCGGAGTAGAGATGAGACACTGCTTTAATTCCTGAAATAAAGCCTCACAGTCAGCAGACCACTCAAATGCGACTCCTTTCTAAGTGAGGCGAGTCAAGGGCGAAGCAATTTTAGAAAAGTCTTTCACGAACCATCTATAGTAGGCCGCTAACCCGAGAAAGCTTCGAATTTTACTGAATGATACAGGTTGCTTCCACTCGACAATTGCTTCAAATTTCTTTGGATCGACTAAGATGCCTTCCGCAGAAATGATATGCCTGAGAAAAGAAACAATGCTTAGCCAAAACTCGCACTTACTCAGTTTTGTGTATAGCTTGTTGTCCCGAAGAGTCTGAAATAGGGTCCGCAAGTGCTCCTCATATTCCTCTTTGGTCCTTGAATACACCAAGATGTCATCAATGAATACTACTACAAACTTCTCAAGGCACGACCGGAACACACGATTCATCAAATCCATGAAGGCGGTATGGGCATTGGTCAATCCAAATGCCATAACTAAGAATTCATAGTGGCCATAGCGAGTACGGAAGGCTGACTTCGGTACGTCATCTGGCTTGATCTTCAGTTGGTGGTAGCCCGAACGAAGATTGATTTTAGAGAATATTGATGCGCCTTGCAGTTTATCGAAGAGGTCATCGATTCTGAAAAAGGGTACTTGTTTCGGATGGTGGATTTATTCAACTCATGGTAGTCTATGCAGAGCCGCATCGAACCATCTTTTTTCTTCACAAATAGCACTGGTGCGCCCCTTGGAGATACACTCGGTTGGATGTACCCACGATCAAGCAGTTCTTATAGTTAGACCTTTAGCTACTTCAGTTCGGCAGGGGCCATTCGATATGGAGCTTTAGAAATTGGCCAAGTAACTGGAAATATATCTATAGTGAACTCTATTTCTCGGTCGGACAGCATTCTGGACAACTCTTCCGAAAACACATTAGGAAATTTTGTCACAACGGAAGTAGACTCTACGTTTGCATAATCTCGCTGAGTGTCTCGAACGGATGCCAAGTACCCTTTACAGCCAGAATATATCATCCGTCGAGCAGACATTGCAGAAATAACTATGCAGGCATTCGACGCTCTCGATGATAGAATGCGTGCGTAACAGAATTCGATCTCGTCAGGTAGACGAAACACGACTTTCTATTTCGTATAATCAATGGTAGCTGAACAAGCACCGAGCCAATCCATCTTCAGAATGATGTCGTATCCCTGATGTCTAGAACTATCGCATCGAGTGACAATTTTCTTCCTCTGATGCAAATATAGCCGTCGCGATAAACTGAGTTAGCAGGCAAGTCCATACCCGATGGGGTACTGAAGCTAAGCTTTAGGCCTAATGTCACGCCCCAGATCCAGAATACTGGAGAGCGGAAGAATGACTCAGCCAACCACACCTTGCGAAATACCGAAGCAACCCACAATGTGTTAAGGTTGTCTAGAGATAAGGGAGTGCATACGACAATCAAGTCTTCTAGGGTCAAGAAACTTCTATATCTCAATCATTCAAACAAGTAGTAATAACATAAAATATTACAGAATAAGCAGTAAGGTGTCCCCAATGCTGCATCAGAATATTCTAGAGATCTAGCAAATACAAGTGATATGTCAGATACACAATCAAAAGTATACATGACAGTTAGTCAACTGCAGTCTGAATATATTACAGTCATGTTGGAAACTAGTATCCAGATTATTCGGCTAACAGGTGTCGGTTGCCTAAATGCCAAAAGATTATAGTTTATAAAAGACGATCAGTAAATGAAGGAACCCGCTCGTGTCCCTCAGCAACCATCCTTCTGATGCGTGCCATCGGTAAGGGACGATATGCTTGATCCTCCGGTGCTGACTCTAAACCTGGCCATACAAAACTAGTGGGGTCTGACCCTAAATTGCAAGTACCATAAAAGAAGCACGAAATGAAGAAACAAAACCAGTTCTATAGCATGATATGCTTAAACCAACAATCAATGACATATATCCCAAACATGACATGATACTACACTCCTTCACCAAACAAGGACGGAAGTGCCACATCACATCAAGATAGAATATGTCCCTTGATTATGGTCAAGCTAGAATAACTCTACCTCATAGTTTCAGTCTACAGGCTATCGTAACACAATAGTACAACCCAACAACCAAACAAGGACATGAGTTAAATTATCATGCCACGATAGTCTATGTCCCTAATTCCACTCAACAGAAGGCACAATACACAAGCATGGATACAACATTAAGTAAAATAATATAGTGATAATAAGTAGCTTCGATCTGTGTCCCGTTGTAATACAATAACACAACTTAACAACCAAACAAGGACATGAGTTAAACTTCCATGCTGCAACGGTCCACTTCTCTAATTAAAACAGATTTAACGGCCAAACATTTTTTACGGCTTGATATATGATCTCTGGTTTATCCTAATAATGCAATATATAAGTATCCTCAGATCGTGCTATAATCGAGCAGGGCTGGCTGAACCAATGATATATAAGCAAGACTATATAATACACTAGTCCCTTATAAGAGCCCTGAGCTAATTTAATTATCAGTAGCAGTTCTAGGCTTTCTATAGGAAAGACACTGGCTCGGCTTATAAATAAGTCAGATACTGCACTCCACTAGTGCAGATGATATACAGTATCCGTGGTGGCCAGCCTTGACTCCAACTAACTTAGGGTGGTTCGACATGCACGATCTCGAGATATCGTTCCCTCCCAATGCTCTACAAATTAAGTTGCCTAGTTAACCCTAGGTGATTTAGAGTCTCATGTCGTGGTCACATGAACATTCATTCCTAAATGTTGTACTTTAAGTATGAGCACTCTTGATACGAATCCACATTCTCTCTTAAAGTTAAATCTGGATTCACCCAAGTAGGATGCAACAATCAATACTATCTAGCCATGACTAAAGTCACTGTCCAACTACCAGATCCGTGCAATAAAATAATTACATATATCACGTAGCAAGTGTATATGGCATGATGGCTCACTATATATCAAGTAGCACTCTTGGTGCGATCAAGTGTATCAGCACGGATATAATAGTCAGGGCAGGAACGAGTTCTAGTATCAAGGTTGTGGACAAGCTATTAAGTAGCAAGTTATTCAGGATAGGACAAGAAAATAATGGTCATAATAAGTTGTCACTTTATTATATCGATAGATAAAATAAGTGTAGTGCGGAACCCCTCCAGATCAGATCCATAATCCTTAAACCAAACAAGGACCGGGATTGTAGACCCTCCCTCGAGTTGAACTATGCCCCTTATTATGTCCAACGTATAATAAGGTAATCCAAGAAAAGTAGCCAAATCAGCATGTAAGTATATGTAGGGCCATATCTACAGGCTCATACCAGGTGCTTAGTCATTTAGCACGTGGTCACATCTGGGTCAAATAATTTATTTCTAAGTTAACACATAGTATCACAATTATTTAATCAAACAGAAATATTAAACCAAACAGGTGTCAACGTGGACGCATGGGAATAGTTGACGCATGAGTCAGTTGGATGCATGACCAAACGGGCCGCATGAATCAACAGGTCGCATAAGTTCAAGGCCGCATGAGGTCAAGGCCACATGAGCAGAGCCAAGTCCACTCTTCAGAAAATGTGTGATGTGACAAACAATAAATACAACTCAAGCCAAGTCAGAAAAGTGACTGATGTGACATGTAATAAAAGTGACAGAAGAAAAGACAAAAGTAAGAAAAATTGTACCGAGTCAGTCAGTAGGTATGCGTCCAAAAGAAGAGGGACGCATAGTGTCATGACCCACACCTGGATATTCGGGCACTAGTACGTGGTTATGCCCAGCCTACGCTGCAGCATCGACGGCAGAACACTGTCTTGGTTATTTCTAACTATCTAATATATCAACAATATAATATGATACCTGACAATCATCTCAACTCCAAATGGAGGAACAATATGGTATCTCACAAGTATAACTAATCTCAATCACAAAACAAACTAAGGAAGATAGAACATGAATGGAATAGCGAAGAAAAGAATAAGATACAATCCACAATCTGAAATAATATACAAACTATGAATCTCAACAAATATAATAGTCTAATACATGCCAACACAAATAAACTAGACCTCATCGGGCTCTGCAACTAAGTCCTCCTGGTCTATAGGAGTATCCTCTATAGGTACATCGTCCTGCGGCCCGTAGAATGTAGGACACTGCTCTATAAGCCAATCATCTGGAAAAATATATTCAGTCAGGATTGGAGCAAAGTACATACCTCTGAAAGAAGTTTCAATAACATAATCGAGCACATAAAACAGATAATAGAAATAAAATACAAGATCACTAAATATATGAATGAATGAACAATAGGTATACAGGTAATGTACGAGAATATAGAACAACAATATGAATATCAGCAATATGATGAAATAATTGTAATCTAACTAATGTGCCTCAGAATATAAGTTCATTATGTGATCGGTTTGGATGAACATGATCAATAAGGTAAGATAATTATAAGTGAGGTATGTAATCAGAATGTACACGATGAACAATGGGGCTTTGATCACATAATCAACTCCTACAATCCTATCCCCAACTAATGCCGATGGATCCAATCACGATACGCTACAAACACAAATATGACCATTGAACATGAGCAGTGGGTGTACACGAATATAATAACCACTGAACACGAGCAGTGGGTGTACACGAATAAGCACACTGAATACGAGCAGTGTATGAACACGAAATATAAATTAATATCCAATATACACGATAAAATATATGTATACGAGTACCGGTTGAACACGGTAGGGGATAACATCTCCTGACGGGATCCATGTAGTACAAGTCCGTAAAATCACTGTGTCGGAATCAAGTATACAATTCTAGAACATGCATATATACACTATTATGAATTGAAAACTATTAGAGAAATATACTCGCTTGAAGTCCTGAGCAAAGTATATCTCTTGATGCCCAAGCTGGTGTCACAAAGACCTATATATGGTATGTTGCATCAATACTAGGTTCAAAAATGAAAATAAGTTAATATGATGCAATTCTAAGTCATAAAGTCATTTTTAGGTCAAATCGATTAATTCTAGGTTGCAAGAGTCTAACACTAGGATACTAAATCAAAGCACTATGAAACTAAACTATACTATCTAATCTAGGATACTAAAAGACACTCCAAAAAGCCGTATCCTAAGATACGCAAGTTTTCTATAGGAAAATAGTAGTTTAGATATATATTCAAGTCAATATACATAATACTATAACAATCAAATGAAATAGGATACCTTGGCCTTGCACCAATGCGTATCACAACCTATCTCGATATCCAAACCCAAAACCTTGGTATCGACCCCTTACCTTGATATTACCTTGGTATCCCAAGGTAATTCAAAACCTATTGAATATAGCTAACACTCTACATACTAACTATATCAATATATATTAACTACTAACATATATACTTACTCTAACATACATATTTATCTACTAACAATACAATATACTAATATATTACATTTCTAACTAACTATATTTAATACTACATATCTACATAAATACTATAGATATTTAGCTAAATATCTACATAAATAAGTATACTAAACTAACACCTAATAACTAAACCAACTAACATCTACACACTGAACACTAAACTAACTATTAGCTAACTACCCATAAACCAAAATACCTTGACTAACTGTACTGAAAGGATACTGAAATACTGATACTTAGCTGATACCTCCTGATACTCTCACTGAGCAGTGGTTTGGCTGTGCACTGACTGAACATTACTGCCCAGAGCAGTGCATAAGGATGCTGCTCCTTTTTTTGAAACTGCTAATGCTGAACTCTCTATTTCAGCTCCCCTCTTTGCTGAAGCTGTGCAATGAGTTGAGACTGCACAGTTGTTGTGCAATGCACAGTGTCTGACTGCTCTCAGTTGATTGATGCACCATGCACTGCATATGGCTGCTCTTCCCGAGTTGTTGTGCATTGAATGGTCATTGTAGTACCTGTGCTGAAACTGAGCTGGCCTCTAGTTGACTGAACTGCAGGTGATGCTGCACTGTGCCCGACTGCACATCCTGTAGTTGACTGCACATTGCTCTTCTTTTCCTCGAGCACTAATACCCTGTTCACTGCTATTGTGCATGTGTGCTCGAGCACTCCTTGCTCGAGTAGCCCTCCTCCTTGCTGCCACTGCTAACTCTCTCACTCACTGACACACACCCACAGCCACATAAACACTTATACATATACACACCTCTCTATATTAATCTATATATACAATCTATCTGTATGAATTAATATCTACACATATATAGATAACTACTATCAATATATATACACACATATAGATATATATATAAAGGTATCTCAAACTATTTGCATCTCAATCTATATATGTATAGATATATATATACTCTCACACATAAACACAAACATACACATAAATATACATATAAACACTAATACACACACACACACACACACACACACACACACACACACACACACACACACACATATATATATATATATATATATATATATATATATATACAAACACACACACACATACACATATATATATATACACACACACACAAGCACACATAGGAATGAGGACCAAGACCAAACACGTGGAGTGCACCACACTCGTATCACACTTATTCTATGATACGCTTACGATACGGCTCCAACACACAACCAAACGCATCCCAGAGGACACGAACAAGTCTAATATACTAAATATGAATAATATGTATAGTAATTAGATCAACTACGTGTCCGTGTCACGATGTGATATGCACAAGTCCCTGTGTCGAAGGAAAACTCCCAAAATTAACCTGTATCGCCAAATTGACGAGATACAGCCTACACGTACCCAATTATGGATACGACACTAGTCACAAACAATCAATCATATATCAATTTAATCTATTAGACCAATTGACAAACCCCACATGTGCTAATCTTAGAATTCTTCCAAAATTGATACCAAAATGCGCATTAACTTCCATCATAGGTCTCCTATGAATCTAAAATCAATTCCTATGGGTAGCCTATGCATGTGCGTTGGTTTTTTATGGTTAAATCTAATATTTAGAGTCTACTAGAAGAGAAAAAACTGAAATATACCAATTGGGAGATGGATTCCTAATAAAAATCTTCAAATTAAAATGTAGCTCCTCTCCTTGTAGATCTTGGCCTCCTCTTTGTTGCTCCTTGCTTCCTTCTTGTAGATCCTTGATGTAAAAGTCTACAATGAGAAATAGGAAAGAAAATTATGAAGAAATTGGTGGAGAATTGATGAGGGAATGAAGAAAATTGGAAAAAAAAAACTAGATCTAATTGGAATGGGAAATGAAATAAGAGAGACACTATCTCTCCTCCTAACGGTGGCCGGCCATATACCCCCTCCCCCAAGCCATGTGAAATGTCCATAACACCCCTTGGGGCCTCTCATAAAGAAATTAATTAGGGTGGGAAGGTTCTAGTCTAATGGTTTCACTAATTAATCCAACCTCCTAATCCATGGGCCTAATTCATGGGCTCAACCTAAACTAGTATAAAATATTGGGTTCATGCAACTAATAAATTAGTTAGGTCTACTAATCAAGTCTAAAATAAATCTACAACTAACAATCAATAAATAATACAATAATTAAATATTCACCAATGCACAATATTAAATACAAATAAATCCTAAATTTAAAATACCCATGTCAATTACCAAACTACTCTTAAATAAAAATATGAGGGTGACAATCCTACCCACCTTAGAAAATTTTCATCCTCGAAATTAAGGAAGAACTAACTACCAAAATGAAATGATACAATGCAAGAAAGAATTATACCTCACGGCTCGAACAGATATGGATATTGCTCGCGCATCTCGGCCTCTCGCTCCCAGGTACTCTCTCCTAGCGAGTGATACCTCCATGCGACGCGCACCAAAGGAATCGTTTGGTTCCTCAGCACCTTCTCTCTCTGATCCAGAATCTCTACTTGCTGCTTTGGATATCTAAGAGTAGGGCCCACCTCTATCTCCGAGTTATTCAACACATGACTGGGATCTGCCACGTACCATCTCAGCTATGATATGTGAAACACATTGTGCACTCCCTCTAATGCAGGTGGTAAGTCTAGTCTGTAAGCAACTCTATCGACCCTCTCAAGAATACTGAAAGGTCCGATGAATCGAAGAGTAAGCTTTCCGCCTCCACCAAAACGAATCGTGCTACGTGTCGGAGAAATCTTCAAGAAAATCAGACCGTAAAACTAGCACGAAACACATCCTTAACACTCTAACCAAACAGTAATCAATCATAAGAAATAAAAAATAAAATCTATACCTCAAACTCCAAAGGTCTCTGGTGGCTATCGGCCCAATGCCGTTGTCTATCCTGCGCCACTCGAAGTCTATCCCTGATAAGCTTCACCTTCTCGACTGCATCCACTACCATATATGGTCCTAATAAAGCTCTCTCACCAACATCATCCTAGGATAATGGAGTGCGGCATCTTCGTCCATATAATGCCTCGAATGGTGACATCTCAATACTGGCTTGGTAGCTGTTGTTGTATAAAAACTCTACCAAGTAAAGGTGATCCTCCCAAGAACCTCCAAGATCCAAAACATAGGTGCATAGCATGTCCTCGAGAGTCTGAATAGTCCTCTCCGACTGTCCGTCATTCTGAGGGTGATATGCGGTACTGAACTTGAGCTGAGTACCCAAGCTAGCCTGCAAACTCCTCCAAAAGTGGGACATGAAGCTACTATCCCGATCCGAGACTATGCTCACTGGAATACCGTATAATTTGACTATCTGGTGCACATATATCTCCGCGAGCTTCTCCGTAGATGTACCCACTTTGAATGGCAGAAAGTGGGCTGATTTGGTCAACCTGTCCATGATGACCCAAATTACATCTTTACCTCCTGGAGAATACGGAAGTCCTGATACAAAATCCATGGTCACATGCTTCCATTTCCACTCCGGAATGGATAAAGGCTGAAGCAATCCACCTGGCCTCTGTCTCTCCGCCTTTACCTGCTGGCAAACTAAGCATATGGATACGAAGTTAGCTACCTCCTGCTTCATACCATACCACCATACATGCTCTCTCATGTCTCTATACATCTTGTTGGCACTTGGATGCATAGAGTACTGAGAATAATGCACCTCCTGCAGAATCTTCTCGCACAATGCTTCTCTCGGTATACACAATCTGGTACTGTACCGCAATAATCTATCATCCGCGACGATGAAGTCCTCTGCCAGCTCCATCTGTTCCTGTGCTCTGATGCTCCTCAGAGACTCATCTTTATACTGTCCAGCTCTGACCCAGTCTATCAGCTCTGACTGTACCTGAAGTCCCCACATCAGTGCCGCGACTCCAGAAACTAATACCTTATTGTCCAAACTGTCAAGATCAGCAAATAAATGTCTGTCTTTCGTCAAGCACATAGCCATGGGATACCTGCTCAAAGCATCCGCGACTACGTTGGCCTTTCCTGGATGGTACTGCAAAGAAATATTGAAGTCTTTCATCAACTCCAACCATCGCTGCTGCCTCACGTTGAGCTTTTTTTGTGTAAATACATACTTCAAGCTCTTGTGGTCTGTTGTCACGACCCGCACCCAAAAAATCGGACATGAGTCATGGGTACGTCCAGCCTACGCCGCAGAATCGGCGATAGAACGCTGTAAATATTCATTCTAGGTCAATAATCTATAACTCACAAAACCTATCAATATAACCTCTCCAAAAGGAGGACAACCACGCAATATATATATGCCTCAATCACAATAACTAGGAGAAGAGTAAAAACACGATAAGATATTACAAAGAAACAAGAACCAAAGAGAGCAATACAATATCCAAAATATAATCCAAGTCTACAATATCACAGAAGCGACAAAATAATAATACAATCATCTAAAATATCAACTGGGAACAACCCATGGAAACCCACCTAGCTAACTAGGGTGCTAACGGCGTCTCCTCGACGAGCTCCTCCTCAGTCTCCGGGTCACAACACCCCTCGACGCTCGGCCCGTAGAATGTCGGGCAATAATCCTCAGGATCCTTTGGAAAAAATATGCCCAGTCAGGACTGGAGCAAAGTACATAACTCTGAAACCTACTCCAAATACATGGTAAGGTGTATATGACTAGCAATAGAAAAGTATACAAGATGCACAGGAAAATAAATACATGGTGAAGCAGATAAAGTAGCTGTAATGTAAAACTGGAGAACAATACAAGTAATAAAGAAGTAGCTGCATGTGAGAAAACAGGAATACTAGCTAAGTGCCTTGAGCACAAGTTCGTTATGTGATCGGCTTAGGTTGCACATGAATAAACTACGATAACTCCATTATGCGTGAGTTGCATAACCGACATACACATGAATACTGTTTGGCTTTGATCACATAACCAACTCCTACTCCCCTCCCCCACTAATACTCTTGGATCCAACCATGACACGCTACATACATGATAAATAGCTCACGCACATGAAGGCGAGAGCACAAGAAGCACATGAGAATCAATACCCGAAGTACATGATAAAATACACATGATAGAGTACCCGCTGAACACGGTAAGGGGGATAGCATCTCATGACGGGATCCACTAGTACCAGCTCATGAAACAATGTGTCAGAATCAAGTATTACAGTTCTAGAATAGGTGATATAAACGCTATCATGAAATGAAAATGATCAGAGGTAGGTACTCGCCTGACGTCCTGAGCAACTGATGAGGATCAAGATCCGGACTGGCATCGCAAGAACCTATTGTGAAAAGCAAGATTAAATAGGGTTCTAAAGAGTTAAACTGATATAAAATAACTAAAAATAAGGTTCTAGGTGTATTCTAGGTCGAACGGGTCAAACCGGTAAAATTTGGGTCAAAAAGTCAACCCGGGGTCTAAAAAGTCAACTCTAGGTCAAAACTAGGTCAAATATTGACTTTTACGGTCAACGAGGACAATTATGGTCAACGCTAGGTCCAACTAGGGTGCCCCTAAAATTCTAGGTCAAACTAGCTCATTAAGCTAGTAGACCTTCAAACTCGCCTCCTCGAGATACCGGGATACCCTCGGTATCCAATACCTCGACCTAAACCCGCTAAAACCTATGCTAGCACGCGTAAATATATACACATATACATATAAAAATAACTCTAAACATATTCCTAGGCAATTGCTCAAAAACCCGCTCGATACTCAATACCTCGGGTATCTCAAGGTATTAAGATACCTTGATATCTCAAGGTATTGAGATATCCTCCAATACCTCACTAACTACCCCTCTAGCTAACTATCTATGAATATAGATATATACCTAGCTACATGTATAGACTAATATATATATATATATATATATATCTAACACACATATATATACACCTACGTACCTATATATATACATATCCACACATACACACATATACCCATATACCCATACTCATATATATATATATATATATATATATATATATATATATATATATATATATATATATATATATATATCTAACTAACTATATATATATATATACATACACATAGGCATATAGCTACATAACTATATATACATATACACAAACACAATACACAACTCGTGAATATATAACTAACTATATATATAACTATAATCTATCTATCTATCTATCTATCTATCTATCTATATGTCACGCTCCAGTCCCAAAAATACGTAGGACTAGGACACGTAAGCATGCCAGCCGCATGGATATGGCAACTCTAATATATGGAAACCAAATCCACACGTACGCTGTAATATGAATATCAAATCCACAAGTGGTATAACTGTAATACAAGTCACAGGGTAAAATCTAAATCTTATCCACCAAAATCATATAGAAATAAATAAACAGTATCGATGAAACTAGATCTCAATAAGAAGTATCTAGGATGATAGTTGGATGGAAACAAATCCACTACCAACTCGAATAGGAAAGGTAAATACAATATAAGTACAACACAATAAAACCCAATATAAGTATACCAGCTATCGATCACGGCTCGAAGAGAAGACATCCACTAAGCATATACAACCATCCAAATCTGCGCTCCTGCAAATACTCAAGAACAGATACACCTGGCAGCGGACCAGGTCCTTAGAGGGACGTAACAAGATACAGAAAATACGAGCCAATTTGAATACAGTAGACATGCATATGGTTTGAAAATAAATAAGTACGCTATACAAGACAATCTATATGAATGCAAATAAGGACAACTTTTTGACGTATGGGCAAGGGTAGTCTACTCGATCTAAGCCTCACAACTCACACACCCGTCTAGAATATCAGAAATCGACATACCTCTGGGGTAGCGACCAGCGCGACTCTACAGAAATTGACATACCTCTGGGGTAGCGACCAGCGCGATACACGCCCGTAGTGCGAACTATATACTACAGTTTACCAGAGTAGTTAAAAGCCCATACGCCTAATGATTGTCCTCCCATGATACTAGGTGCCATGTGTGTGTCAACATATCTAATACATAGTAATGACTGGAGAAAAACTACACATGCAAGAACTATACAGAAATGAAATAAATAAAAAGAAATATAAATAGCATGCAAAGTACTGTAAACAATTTGGCAAGGTATCTTGCCTGGGGTCCTGCTGCTGGTATGAATCAGAGTCCAAGTCACAGTCCAAATAGCCTATGTATTACAAATTTATCACGTCAAAAGATAATTTATTTTAATTTATTTAATTCTGAAATAATTACTCTAAAATACTATTTTAATCTTATTATTCTGATTTTTATGTTAATTCCTAAAAATTTTTTCCAAAAAAACTGAATTTTATCAACTCGAGACTCATGGCACGCAAATCGAGGCGATATATTGACCAAAAAGTCAACCAATACAAACTCGACTTTTATGCATGATTTCCTATAGATTTCAGCATCAAAAACATACTGGAATTTACGGCTCGTCCGAATTCAAATTTGTTTGGAAATTATGGCACATACAAATTTTGTATTGTGCACCGATGGTTAAATTCTAACCTAGAAGTTCTACAGAATTAACAGTATGTAAATACTTCGAAATAAATTCTGGGAAAAATATATGTCGATGATCTCGACATTAGCTTTCCGAAACTTTAAACGGTTCGTGATTCTGATTCCGGGTTCTCCCGAAATTGCCAAAACATCGAAATACGTCTATTTTTGGACATGCTGTGCTCTACGAATTTTCCAGAATTTAATACTAATAATTTAGAAAATCAATTTATATAATCAGAAATCTAACCTCATTATCGTTCTAACAAAAAAAACTAGGCCTCGTTTGGAGTCCGGAGCTATGCGCAATGGCTTCTGAAAGATGAAGGAACCCTAGATGATAATTCTCCAAAAATCGGCTGAAGAAAAACCCTAGAAATTAATATCTAAACTATTATATATATATATAGGAGAGAGAAAGTGCAGCCGCGGCTCACAGCGCGCCACGTGGCAGCCATCCGTGCATCCCCGCCCAGATCGAACGGTCGCAGTTCGATGCGGCTCGGCTCAGCTGAGTCCGAGTCGAACTCGGTCTCGGCTCGGCTCGAGGTCGGCTCGGCTCGCACCCACTCAGCGGTCACTGACAGGCGGGCCCGGCACTGTTCACTGCTGGAGGCTGACAGGTGGGCCCCCTGTTTGCTGACTGGGCAGAATTAATTACTTTTTGGGTTTTCTTTTTCAGAAATTAGTTTTTAATTCAGTTTTTCATAATTAACTCGAAATAAATGCTAAAAATAATCGAAAAATTTCCTAAAAATTCTAGAAAATATATTTTATTATTTAGAACCTAAAATAAAATTTTGGGATATTTTTAAATAAGTTTGAACATAAATTAAATTCTTTAAAGTCCTCAAAAATTAGTGTTACTAGTTTTTAATTAACTAAAAATTATGGAAAAATCCCAATAATCTAAAATAGCCTAAAAATAATTCTAAAAAAATATTTATATAAGTAAATATACTAAAAAAATTATTTTCTAATTAACTAAGATAATACTCTAAATAAATTCAATATCTATAATAAATATACTAATATAAAATATACACAATACCTATTTTGGGTGAGGAAGTTTACAATCTACCCAACTTAAAATAATTTCGTCCTCAAAATTAAAATAAGGCATAATTTGTTAAATCCTTCATATTCGTACATAAGGTACATCAATCGTAATCTCTTCCTGTAAATCCCCTGATTTTTTTCAAAATTTTAAAAACTGGATTTTTCACAATTTTCTGGAATTTTCTAGGAATTTTCTGTAATTTAAACAGGGTTTTAATTATCCAATGATTTCTAAATAATAATAAATGATATTAAAATATTATAGAAATAATATTTTTGGGTGTAAAATAAAAAACTGGACTTAGGATAATTTTTCTGGAATTTATCGGACCCCCGGACCTATTTTAAAACACCTAAAAAGTATTTTATCTATTTATTTAATTAATTAATTATTTTATTAATTATTATTATTATTATTAATATTATTATTATATTTTTTTTTTAAAACCCAGCCCAGCCTGCGGCCCGCTGGACCCGGCCCACCGGGTCCAGCCCCAACCCGGCCCAATGCCCGCCCTAGCGGGTCGGGTCGGATCCGCCCGCCCGAACCCGACCCGACCCGGCGCCCCCGTCCCTCCCCACGACCGAGTCCCCCTCCGCTTCCGGCGCCGCCGCCCGCTCCGCCCGGCGCTCCGCCCGCCCACGCCGCCACGTCCACCCCCTCTCCGCGCCCGTCTCGGCCCCCTCACCCCCCCGGCCACCCTATTTAATCCCCCCATCCTCCTCCTTCTCCGATCTCCCCCACCGTCAGCCACCTCACCCACCGCCGCAGCGTCGTGATGCCCCGCCGTGCAGACCCCGACGCAGCCCGGCCCTCCTCCTCCGTCAGCCACCGTCCTCTCCACCGTCGAGCGCCGTCGACGACAGCAACAGCAACGCACAGCAGCAGCTCCGCCTCCGGCCGCCCTGAGATGCCGCCGACGAGCCCCCAGCCACGCCGCGCCTCCCTTCGCCGAGTGCCCCCGAGCCCGGCGACGTTACCCCGGCCGCCCTCCGCCCAGCTCCGCGAGGAATCCCTAAACTCTAACCCTAATTTTATTCCCGAATCCGGCACGTGTCGGACACGTGCCGGACACGATCGAGTTCGGGTTTTTCGGGTCCCCTTCAGGTACTTGTAACTTTTTGTTCGTAGCTCTATTTTCGATTCTGCAAATTGCGTTGCGAAGCCTGTATGACCCTCTCGGTGCCCGGATAAACCGCTCAGGGCATCGCGTCCTGTGGTGATCGCACACCGCGATCCAAAAAAGGAAAAACCAGACCCCGTTTTACCCCGGAACCAAGTACGCCCCGCCAAACGGGACAACTTGGTCGCGCACGGTCTTCACAAAAACGTGCGCATCGTCGATATGGACGTGTGGGATTTCGCAGAAGCTGATTCGGGTGTGCGTGCACACCGGGATCAACGCGTATCCGCAGACATCGCCTCGTATCCGTACTTTCTAGAATGTGCCCTAACTTTGGGTACACACGTCGGATCAAGACAAAACTTGCGCCATCGGACTCGTAGCAATACGCTGGTCCTGTGGGTTAAGTTTGGTTCAATTCTGAGAACGTTGACGAAATCGCGTGTCGTGGGCCCCACAGGCCCCGTTCGGTGGGCGATTTTGTGATCGGCTCATCGGAATTCAATTCTAAAAGTTCCGTTGGGTTCGTATCATCGTTCCTGACTTGTTGACACTAAGTTTGATAAATTTGGAGACCTTTGACCTGGACACATTTTTTGGTGCAAAGCGGGCCCACATGCGGACCCCGTTTTGACCCAAAACTGTCGTTTCTGCCCTTGTTTCCAAATTGGACTCAAGGACAGGCGTTTCTAGCTGATTGATATTTTTTGGATTTGATGGTGATATTTATTTCAGCAACCGGAGTATCGCCTACAATTTTAGCAGAAGACAGAGCAGCAATTGGAACCGGAACCGCAGGCAAGTGTACCTTGCCAAAACTTGCAGCTTTGCTACTTACTTTCCTTGACTAGTTATACATCAGTGGGCAAGTAAAGATTGCCAATTCTCAGATATTTCTGGTTATAGTATTTTACTTGATTTCCTGTAGATTCATATGAAAACTTGTTTAACTGCTCAACCCAGGACTCCTGACACTATTCATATGACGGAATTGCCTGAGATATACCTGGTGATTCCGTATAGGTTACATATTCATGACATATACAGTTTACCTGCTTAGATTCTATCCTGACTCATTGCATTAGTTCAAACTTGCGTGACTTGTACCTGATATTTCTGGAACTGTGACGTGAGATTACATGGGGTGGGGAGAGTATTATCATATCAAGGCTGAATATATTATAATATAAATACTGTTATCTGGTGGTGCCTTAGACTCTGATACAGAGCTTTGGTACCTTACGGGCCCTTCGAGAAAATACTGCTATGGTTTCTTCGACACTGATCCTGTAGTAGTCTCAGCCTGAGTATGACTAAAACTCTCACTTGCATATCACTAGCTGGTTTACATATTTACCCTGCTGTTTCATTATTGCTGCACTGCATATATTTTGGCTTCTATTTTCTGTACCTTGTTATGTCCCCTGAGGACATGGAATGGACTATGTCCCCAGGTATAGTTGAGGAGAACTACCCCGAGGTGTACGGTACAGGAGCACTCCTTGGAGCAGAACCCAGAACAGAGAACGAGATATTGGCCGAAGATTTCTCCTGAGCACCAGCTTCATCTGCACAGTATTTTCATTTTTAAAATTTATTTCCTGTCTATTTCCTCTGAATGTAACAAACAAATTCTCGGATTGTTTCCCGAGATAATCTTATTTGATACTGCTTAATTATTTTTATTACATTATTTCTGGAAATTAATCTGTGTTTATTTGATGGATGAGATTAGAATTACCTGAGACTTGTAACATTTCACAGCTAGACTACAGCTTAAGCATGCCCTGATGGATCCATTAAATTGGGTTATCCATCGGTGCGTGCTGCTGGCCATTGCCACGTGCCCTGTCCCTCGATATTTTTGGACTGGGGCGTGACATGGTTTTTGTGGTGGCCCATGCAGGTCAACGACTAAATTGTTCGGTTTCAACTTAGGGACCGAACAGGCCTGCAATAAGATAGGATAAGTTTTTAGGATCTCATCCACTTGCTTGAATCGTTTTTGATATCTGTATCATATTCGAACTAATTTGAACTTGCATCTTGCCTTGATTCATGTGCGCCTCTTATTGGTTATTTTGGATACAGGGAAATGGACCCACAAGAATGCAACGAGACTCCCGTCGGAATACCACAAGCTACAGGTGTCACCTACGACGACGAAGTGACACCAGACGGAGGAGTTCCATCAACTCAACAGATCCAGCAGGCAGGTCAACCTACCTCCAGATTCCGGCGCAACGACATCCCACCTCCGTCGCAGTTAGTTCCACCAGCGCCCGTATTCCCACAAGGACAGCTGATTGACGGGAAACAGATATTCCAACTGATCTACGCGATGATGCAAGCCCAGCAATAAGTCCAACACGAGGCTCAGCGTCGTGAGGTTGAATTCTTGAGGAGCAGCATCGTAACTGCACTGGAGCAGGCCAACCTACCAGCTCGACGGCCTTCGACGGGCTCTATCACTGACTTTCGTCAACTGAAGTCCCACACATTTTCTGGCAAAGAGGAGCCCACAGAAGTTCATGAGTGGCTCACCAACATACGGCATCAACTTGAAGCAGCAGGGCTTCCACGGGAACGCTGGATGACTGCCGTCCGAATGCAATTGACGGATAATGCTCATCACTAGTGGCTATCCGAGGAGACGTGACTCAGACCAGACCGAGTCACTTGGGAGGAGTTCTCCAGACTCTTCCAGGAGATGTACATTCCTGCCATCGCTCGATCAGAACTGCGGGACAGGTTCAATCGCCTCACTCAGGACTCTATGACGGTGGAAGAATACAATGCAGAATTTATTCGTCTGAGCCACTTCGCCCCCACCCTGATCCCGACAGAGGAAGAGAAGGCCGAGAAATTCTTCGACGGACTGAACATTGAGCTGCAGAAACTAATTGGGTCCGTCGCACCAACATCATACTCGGACGTACTTGCTGCGGCTCGACGCATGGAGGGCGTCACCAAGAGAGAGACCAGTCTGAAGTGGCCCTCCACATCCGCACCAACCAGAGCAGCACCAGAGGAGTCTGCAAAGTGTCAACAAATAAGCCCGCCACCAAGAGCAGCACCAAAAGCCTTCTACCTTCCTACTTGTTACCACTGCGGCAAGATAGGCCATGTCGAGAAAGAGTGTAGACGTAAACTCGGACTATGCTTAGGCTGCGGATCCAGACAGCATGCAGTGAGAGACTGCCCTGAGCGTAGAGAAGGAGCACCAAGGGCGAACTAGCAAACTCCACCAGCGCCTCGAGCAGCACCCTACCAGCAAGCTCAGCAGCAGCAGAGGAATCTACCTCAAGGACGAGGGCAAGCTTACGCGATGACTGTGCAGGACGCTGATGCGAGTAAGTGATTCGTAGTTATCCGTTTTTAGTCTTGTTATAGTTCATGCCTATTGGTTCGTGACCTCAGCCCCAACCTAGTAATTTGCAACTTGTTAATAACAACCTGGTTTTCATAAAAGTTGTAGATCTTTTCCTTTAACTAGATTTTCTGGAAAGTGTATAACTTTTATTTTAGGGAAACGGTATTTCCCTAAAGTATCTCGTGATGTGTTTTCGAACGATACCTGCGACCGTGCCATCTCTGTTGACCGATTATTCTTTGATTGCGAGGACGTAATCCTCTTAAGGGGGGTAGATTGTAAACCCCCTGATTTTTTTCAAAATTTTAAAAACTGGATTTTTCACAATTTTCTGAAATTTTCTGCGATTTTTCTATAATTTAAACAGGATTTTAATTATCCAATGATTTTTAAATGATAATAAATGATATTTAAATATTATGGAAATAATATTTTTGGGTGTAAAATGAAAAACTGGACTTAGGGTAATTTTTCTGGAATTTATCGGACCCCCAGACCTATTTTAAACACCTAAAAAGTATTTTATCTATTTATTTAATTAATTAATTGTTTTATTAATTATTATTATTATATATTTTTATTTAAAACCCAGCCCAGCCCGCGGCCCGCTGGACCCGGCCCACCGGGCCCAGCCCCAACCCGGCCCAATGCCCGCCCTAGCGGGTCGGGTCGGATCCGCCCGCCCGAACCCGACCCGACCCGGCGCCCCCGTCCCTCCCCACGACCGAGTCCCCCTCCGCTTCCGGCGCCGCCGCCCGGCGCTCCGCCCGCCCACGCCGCCACGTCCACCCCCTCTCCCCGCCCGTCTCGGCCCCCTCACCCCCCCCCCCCCGGCCACCCTATTTAATCCCCCCATCCTCCTCCTTCTCCGATCTCCCCCACCGTCAGCCACCTCGCCCACCGCCGTAGCGCCGTGACGCCCCGCCGTGCAGACCCCGACGCAGCCCGGCCCTCCTCCTCCGTCAGCCACCCCTCCTCTCTACCGTCGAGCGCCGTCGACGACAGCAACAGCAACGCACAGCAGCAGCTCCGCCTCCGGCCGCCCTGAGACGCCGCCGACGAGCCCCCAGCCACGCCGCGCCGCCCTTCGCCGCGTGCCCCCGAGCCCAGCGACGTTGCCCCGGCCGCCCTCCGCCCAGCTCCGGCGAGGAATCCCCAAACCCTAACCCTAATTTTATTCCCGAATCCGACACGTGTCGGACACGTGCCGGACACGATCGAGTTCGGGTTTTTCGGGTCCCCTTCAGGTACTTGTAATTTTTTGTTCGTAGCTCTGTTTTCGATTCTGCAAATTGTGTTGCGAAGCCTGTATGACCCTCTCGGTGCCCGGATAAACCGCTCGGGGCATCACGTCCTGTGGTGATCGCACACCGCGATCCAAAAACAGGAAAAACCAGACCCTGTTTTACCCCGGAACCGAGTACGCCCCGCCAAACGGGACGACTTGGTCACGCGCGGTCTTCACAGATATGTGTGCGTCATCGATACGGACGTGTGGGATTTCGCAGAAGCTTATTCGGGTGTGCGTGCACACCGGGATCAACGCGTATCCGCGGACATCGCCCCGTATCTGTACTTTCTGGAACGTACCCTAACTTTGGGTACACACGTCGGATCAAGACGAAACTTGCGCCATCGGACTCGTAGCAATACGCTGGTCCTGTGGGTTAAGTTTGGTTCGATTCTGAGAACGTTGACAAAATCGCGTGTCGTGGGCCCCACAGGCCCCGCTCGACGGGCGATTTTGTGATCGGCTCATCGGAATTCAATTCTAAAAGTTCCGTTGGGTTCGTATCATCGTTCCTGACCTGTTGACACTAAGTTTGGTGAATATGGAGGCCTTTGACCCAGACACATTTTTTGGTGCAAAGCGGGCCCACATGCGGACCCCGTTTTGACCCGAAACTGTCGTTTCTGCCCTTGTCTCCAAATTGGACTCAAGGACAGGCGTTTCTAGCTGATTAATATTTTCTAGATCTGATGGTGATTTTTATTTCAGCAATCGGAGTATCGCCTGCAATTCCAGCTGAAGACAGAGCAGCAATTGGAACCGGAACCGCAGGCAAGTGTACCTTGCCAAAACTTGCAGCTTTGCTACTTACTTTCCTTGACTAGTTATACATCAGTGGGCAAGTAAAGCTTGCCAATTCTCAGATATTTCTGGTTATAGTATTTTACTTGATTTCCTGTATATTCATATGAAAACTTGTTTAACTGCTCAACCCAGGACACCTGACACTATTCATGTGACGGAATTGCCTGAGATATACCTGGTGATTCCGTATATGTTACATATTCATGACATATACAGTTTACCTGCTTAGATTCTATCCTGACTCATTGCATTAGTTCAAACTTGCGTGACTTGTACCTGATATTTTTGGAACTGTGACGTGAGATTACATGGGGTGGGGAGAGTATTATCATATCAAGGCTAAATATATTATAATATAAATACTGTAATCTGGCGGTGCCTTAGACTCTGATACAGAGCTTTGGTACCTTACGCGCCCTTCGAGAAAATACTGCTATGGTTTCTTCGACACTGATCCTGTAGTAGTCTCAGCCTGAGTATGACTAAAACTCTCACTTGCATATCACTAGCTGGTTTACATATTTACCCTGCTGTTTCATTATTGCTGCACTGCATATATTTTGGCTTGTATTTTCTGTACCTTGTTATGTCCTCTGAGGACCTGGAATGGACTATGTCCCCAGATATAGCTGAGGAGAACTACCCCGAGGTGTACGGTACAGGAGCACTCCTTGGAGCAGAACCCGGAACAGAGAACGAGATATTGGCCGAAGATTTCTTCTGAGCACCGGCTTTATCTGCACAGTATTTCCATTTTCAGCATTTATTTCCTGTCTATTTCCTCTGAATGTAACAGACAAATTCTCGGATTGTTTCCCGAGATAATCTTATTTGATACTGCTTAATTATTTTCATTACATTATTTCTGGAAATTAATCTGTGTTTATTTGGTGGATGAGATTAGAATTACCTGAGACTTGTAACATTTCACAGCTAGACTACAGCTTAAGCATGCCCTGATGGATCCATTAAATTGGGTTGTCCATCGGTGCGTGCTGCTGGCCATTGCCACGTGCCCTGTCCCTCGACATTTTGGGACTGGGGCCTGACACTTCCAAAAATTTAAATAACAAAATCTATTCAAATCTATCACGATCACTTTAAAATTAAGATAACCAATGTTTAAATCAAAATTCAACCTGTCGTAATCTCTTCTCGATTTTTAAATAACCAACATCCAAATCTAACTCAAGTCTATATGACATCCCACATCAAAATTTATACCATAATTTTCAACTATCATAATCTCCTCTAGACTTTGAACAATAAACAATTCTAATCAAATCTTATTCCTATTCTTAACTTAAGAATTTTGTACTATTCAAATATTTAAACTCAATTTACATCCTCAATATTTCAAATAGGTGACCCAACAATCAAAATTAAAATTTTAATTCAAATCATCAAATTGTAAAATTTAAATCTAATTAACCAATTGTTCAAGTCTAAAATTCTATATTTATCCTCAAAATTTAAATCGATGATTCATCCTTCAATATTCAAAATTTAAATCATGCGCTCAAAGTATAAATATTTGGTCTGCATATCAAGATTTTAAAATTTGTTAAATCCTCATTATCTTAATCCTTCTTTTAAAATTTCTCAAAATTAAAATGACTTGAATCTCCCAATCTAATCTTACTTGATCACAATCTAAAAGAAATTCCTCTCAAGTTGATAATGCACTGCTACCCAACTTAGAATTTATCCATCTATCACAGAAGGCTATATACTTTAAGAAAAATATTCCTTAATTTATTTACTCATGTCATTCAATCCTCAAAACTTTAACGCCGATTATATCATATATGATATGTCTTTAATTACAAAAGAATAATCCTCAAGTATGTGATCGGCCTACGGGGTATATCTAGTACTCTCTGTGTATTAAACTTATACCAAGCACGAGGTTTCGTCTTTCCAAAATAAGGGAAGACGGAGATCAATAATAAAGAGTTCAAGGGCGAGGTAATAGAATAGGAGTATCGGGATCAAGGCGTTTAAAGAATTCAAATAGGAATTGTCAAAGCAGTTGTGGATTGAAGTCCTATTTTGGTAATGCCTATCCACATGCTCGTATCGGTACAGTTATGTAACGGATACAATATGCTTAGACATATCTAGAGGGCAAGTACAGGTGTCTACTAGTCAACTATATATCTCAATCCACGTAAAGTATTATTGCGAAGGGCGAATCAAGCGCACTATGGTTGATCAGACCGTAATACACTGATTCTGAATTATATTATTGTGGGCCTCCCCAATAAAACATATGTCATGAATAAGCTCGATAAAGAATAAGCTTGCAAAAACTAGGCTATAATAGCAGCATAAGTCAAGGTAGTACAGCAAATATAAGTACGCTAGATGATGATGAAAGGAGGTACAATTTAATTCAAGTTCACAAAAACAAAAACAACTAAACAACAATAATAAAAGACTCTACAATCCCTACAGTTATCATACAACCTCCTTGTCTAAGTCGCTAGTCGACCAAATAGGGGCAAGGACCTCTAAATTTTATCGTCTGAATAAACATTGTCGTCTTTTGCTAGAATGCAATTAATGTTGTTCAATCACACTCCATTAATAGGTCAAAAGACTATGTGATACTAGGTGTCAAACATTATGGTAAAACTTCTAACTAACTCTAGTAGTGTCTATACTACTCTCAAGTCTTCTTAATACATCAAGGGGTAATGGTATACCAATCTAAAGATAAGGAATTCTAGGGTTCACTAGATATTCTAAACTTAGTGGTGTGTCTATATTCTCGTTGTATTCTTAATAGGTGTGCTACTCTAATAATCATCTAACAACAGGAACTTCTATATTATAGGAGAAGGCTATACTTAAAGAACTATTAGGGAAGTACATGAATCGAGCAGGATGCGGCTATTCAAATAGAACAGATTGGAAGGAAGGATGAGTCATAGTCAAATATGGATGAGATCCTATACTCTATTCCTAGGTGCAGGCTTGCTTGGTACAGTAACGTAACCGAGATAATATACTCTCGACCTGCATGGGCCACCACAAAAACATGTCACGCCCCAGTCCCAAAAATACGTAGGACTAGGATACGTAAGCATGCCAGCCGCATGAATATGGCAACTCCAATATATGGAAACCAAATCCACACGTACGCTGTAATATGAATATCAAATCCACAAGTGGTATAACTGTAATACAAGTCACAGGGTAAAATCTAAATTTCATCCACCAAAATCATATAGAAATAAATAAACAGTATCGATGAAACTAGATCTCAATAAGAAGTATCTAGGATGATAGTTGGATGGAAACAAATCCACTACCAACTCGAATAGGAAAGGTAAATACAATATAAGTACAACACAATCAAACCCAATATAAGTATACCAGCTATCGATCACGGCTCGAAGAGAAGACATCCACTAAGCATATACAACCATCCAAATCTGCGCTCCTGCAAATACTCAAGAACAGATACACCTGGCAGCGGACCAGGTCCTCAGAGGGACGTAACAAGATACAGAAAATATGAGCCAATTTGAATACAGTAAACATGCATATGGTTTAAAAATAAATAAGTACGATGTACAAGACAATCTATATGAATGCAAATAAGGACAACTTTTTGACGTATGGGCAAGGGTAGTATACTCGATCTAAGCCTCACAACTCACACACCCGTCTAGAACATCAGAAATTGACATACCTCTGGGGTAGCGACCAGCGCGACTCTACAGAAATTGACATACCTCTGGGGTAGCGACCAGCGCGATACACGCCCGTAGTGCGAACTATATACTACAGTTTACCAGAGTAGTTAAAAGCCCATACGCCTAATGATTGTCCTCCCATGATACTAGGTGCCATGTGTGTGTCAACATATCTAATACATAGTAATGACTGGAGAAAAACTACACATGCAAGAACTATACAGAAATGAAATAAATAAAAAGAAATATAAATAGCATGCAAAGTACTGTAAACAATTTGGCAAGGTATCTTGCCTGGGGTCCTGCTGCTGGTATGAATCAGAGTCCAAGTCACAGTCCAAATAGCCTATGTATTACAAATGTATCACGTCAAAAGATAATTTATTT